>VWPU01000984.1:89471-156227 GCA_013398955.1 Callaeas wilsoni
ACCTTTTTTCCCATCGACAATGCAGGGAGACAAAGCATGGGGTTTTTTGGTCAGTTTGTCACCTTTAAAAAAAGTAAATCTTCCTTCAGTTCATTTAGGGAGAGGAGTCTCTTTGGCTATGCCATGGGGTCCTTCCCACGGGAGACAGTTCTTCGTGAACTTTTACGGTGTGGTTCAAAATTTCATAAGAGTGGTTCCTGCCCGAAAAACCTGCTGCAATGTGAGACCCTCCCACAAGCAAAGCGGTCTTCCCACAACTGTTTATTCCTTGTGGGCCAAGAAGTTCATGGGGTACAGTCTTTTAAGGATGCGCTGTCCTAATATAAAAGCAAGAGTCTTCTTCTTTCTCTGGACGCAAGGATTTTCTCTCTCTCTGTTCAAGCTTTTTATCACAGCTTCTCAGCATACACACGCTCCAGTGTGAGAACCAGTCTTCTCACAGGCTGCGGATGAATTCTGCATCCTCCCATGCACGTCATGAATTATAGGGAAATAGTTTGTTGTATTATAGTCCTCACCACGGCTTGCAGAAGAATCTCAGCTCTGTTGCTCGGAGCACTTCTTCCTCCCTTCCCGCCTTTGCACTGACCTTGGTGTTCCCATGTTGTTCTCTCCATGTGTTTTCACCTTTTTTCTTTTCTCTGACTTGGGGAGAATTGGTGTTCATAGGTTCATTTGTTCTGCAGTTTCATCAGTTGGAAAGTTTTTATAGAGTTCTGTAGCATTGAAAAGTTAATTCCATCCGGGCTCAGCATCAGGCAACTACACGCCATGCCGCTCACTGCTGGTCATGTCGGCCCTGCCAGCACTGCGCCGGCTGCCGTGGCATCGGCTCCATTTAGTGCCTCTCTTCATGCAAGGCGCCGGAAAGGAGAAGCTGCTGCCGCCGCTTCTGTCCCTCTGCTCGTTGTGCGGCAGGTTAGAAGAGGCCAGGCAGGCAGAGTCCATCGCTGGCTGTGTTGCAATGGCGGCGGCCGCATGGCTGCTCTGGCCCCGGCCGCTCTCAGGCGCGGGCCGTGGGGCCGCTCCCGGCGCTGGCCACGAGGCTGCTCACAGCACCGGGATGGCTCCCCCACCCCCAGCGGCAGGATCTTGGCAGCCGCGCCGGGAAGGGCCCGGCCACCCCGGCCGGGAAAGGGCCTGGGGGGCCCGGCTGCTCCCTCACCCACGAGACAGGCAGGAAAAAAGAGAGCTTCCTGCATTTTTGCTTCCTTAAATATGTTATAGAGGTACCACCAGCTCTCCAGTTGGACTAGCAGTATGCTCACCCTCAGAGCCAGCCAGCGATTGGTTTTTTTCCAGGCACGGAGGAAGCCTTTAGCAGCTCTCCACAGAGAACCACTTCCATGTCTGCATTCTTCCCTCCTCACCAAAAATCAACCCATACAAAACCACCACAACATGAGTCTCTAGATCTGTCAGATGAGTGGGTTACCCTCTCTGCACCTCTCTGCCTGTCTCCTCACTGTTGCTGCTGTGAAGTGTTCCTGTGGTACATTTCAGCTGATACTCGCTGTTTGCCTCAGCTCTTTTTTAGATCTGTAGTAGTTAATTGCTAGGCTGATGTCTTTTTCTCCTCTCATGTGTTGGGTTTCTCATCATTATTTCTAGTAAAAGGGATGCTTTGTAAAAGAGCAGAGGAAACACAGGAAGGAAACTCAGAAAGAAAAGTAATTTTCTTTTCCTAAATTAGTCAATTTTTTTGGTTCAGCATTTACAGATAATGGCTCTTCAGACATTCATTGGAAGGGCTTGATCCAGTAACTATGGTGTCCCTGGGAATCTTTTAGAAGAAAATTATTTCAATTACCAGCTTAAAATTGTGAGCAAGTTAATAAGTGTGCTAAACTATGTATAACAGGACTCATTTAAAGTAATAAGCATCTTTCCAATTAGTGTAAGTTAGGTAATGTTGTTGGAAATGCAGCACTAAAGCAGCAGTAGAAAATGCAATGACCCATCTCTCTTCCAGGGCTAGCCCATCTGTATCCTGTGTTGGTGTGCTCCGTGCAGCTCTCATGGTGAAGACTCTTGGATTAGTAGTAGCTATAAAATGCCTGTGTGCCCCCTGTCTTTTGCCTTCTCTGGCACTCCTCTTGCAAGGTCAGGGACATACATGCCCTCATGCTCCTTAGTTCTCAGCAATGGGTGATGTGAGACATCTTTCAGATGATTCATTTTGATGTTTTTACGTCCACTTTCTACCTGTTTGTTTGTATGTAGATTGTCAGAAGCTGTCCTTGTGAGGTTGAGATCAAGAGTCCTTGCTACTACCCTTGGGGCTGTTGAACAACTGAGAAAATCCTACTGACCAAGGGATAAGAATTAATCCCAAAATCCCATGGGTCATTTACTTGGGTTTCTAGGAAGCAACAGATTGTTTCACAGCTTAATCCATTCTCCCACAATGGACAAGTATAAATTGCTGGGTCTGTTCAGGTGCTTTATAAATGGGAAGTAGAGATCCTGAAAACGTCTGAGGCTTATGATGGGCTAATATCCAACACCAGTGTTTTGTTTTGCCTTCTGGTCCAGTAACAGCTCTGCAAATCTTAATTTTGTGTTGGTAGGGGCACCTTAAGGCCATTATCTGCAGCAAGAACTCTCCTAGCAAAGAGAGATGGTGAAATAGCTGAAACTCCTCTTGTTGCTGGTGCCTGTGGTTTGCATTTTGTCCCCACTTGCCTGGAGTCCAGCGACTCCTAAGCCTCCAGATGAAATCTCTGCTCTGTTGCCACCCCTGGGAGACACAGGGGCCCTGTGTGCTTTTTGAATACTGCTAAAACAAAGTCTGCAGCCCAGAGTGACCAAAATGCAGGCACAGCATAGTGGAATGGTGTGCGTGGGCACTGCATCTCAAAGTAGTCCTGTTGCTGCAATAAGTGACTTCTTTTCAGCATGACTAAAAAAGCAACAGCAGAGTACTGGTACAGCCAAGGCTGTGTGCCCTCACTTGATCACAAAAAGCTGTTCTCCCTCAAAAAGGCATTTCTAAATTTTGTGCAGACATAACCGATGGAATCTCACAACCCATGCTGCTTTTTTTGACTGTTTGATTGAAGTGTAATGGTGGTAGATTGGCAGGTTTTCAATTTTGTTATTTCTGAATGTTTCTGATTTTAATTTTCGTTTATTTAATGCATGTTTTTCCATTACTATTTTTTCTGTCCTTCGTATAGCTTTTTTTAAAACTGTTGTTTTCCTTTCCTATTTTTTGCTGCCTCTCTTCCTTTCCCTCCCACTCCCTTTATTTCTCATCTTAGACAAGGATCTCTAGCTAGAAATGAAAGAGTCAGGATCATTCCATTTGACACTGAAGATGGAGAAGAAGAACAGGAGAGTAACTATGAAGAGCTAGGAAAACTCTTAATAGAGGATTTCTTAGAAAAAACTCATAAAACTAGAAGTTGGCATGAGAAAAACACAAAAAATATGCACACTCTCTCAAAAAGAGAAAATTTCAATCACTGTGAAAGATCAAGGTGCTGCCAAAATGTGTGTCTGGAGTCAAGGTTGGTAGATGTCCCTAGATATCCTCAGGAATATGATACAATTGATAGAAGAAGGAAAAAGAAGCTGCGATACAATTTTGAAGAGAGAGAACGAATAAGCCTGCAAATTAATGGAGGTCTGCAGTTTCCTGGGGAAAAGACAGTTTATTTCAATGGTGTGGCAGGTGGTTCTGAACCCATTGATGATTTCCCAGTATATGACAGAATTGGAAAATATACCAGTAACTCTGAAAGTAAGGAACGATTGCCTGCTTATCCAGTCCTGCGTCCATACAAAAATGGGTTAATGGTTAAAAGTGGCAAGTTGCCCAACAAGCAGGGGATGAACCACGAGGACTCACTTCACCTGAGTAACACTGAGGACATGAAACACATGGGGATGCTAGAGAACACTTTTGTGCCTGTCGATGTCCTGGAGGAATTTGACAGCAGTGCTTCTGATGAGTTCCAGTACTCACCTGTTTCAGATGATGAAATGGGGGAACTGGCTACACTTTCAAAAACATGGTGTGATTCTGACATCAGCCATTTGAGAAACATAACTGCTAATTTTCCTGCAAATATGGGCTCCCAGTTAAAGGTTAGCTCTGATAAAAAACATAAAACTAAAGAGAGCAAGCATGGTCATCCTGTGCAAGACTTAACACTGTCTCCTGTTGAAGAACCCAATGAGGAGTACATAGACACAATGGATGAACTTCAGTGTCTGGTAGAATCAGTCTCTGAATACTTGGCTGAAAAGGAGGAAGAAATCAGCAAATTTGGTACATTGCCAGAAACAAAAAAAAGTGTTGAGAGTGTGCCACTGAAGCAGGATAATGCTGATAATTCAGCAGAAGCTAAAAAGTCTGAGCAGACGAAACATCTTCCTGCAGAGGAGAGTACCAAAGGCAAATCTGAATCTCTTCCGGACTTGTCAGGTGTGAAAAATACGGTGAATTCCCTGTTCAGCTCTTTCACGGAGAAGGTGGGGTCAAGCACAAAGCAGCTCACAGCCTCTGTAGAAAAACTTGTTTCTTCCACTCCAGAGAATACAGAAAACAGAAACTCATCAGAAGGTGGAATCTTGAATGTATTTACTAGTAAGTCTAAAAGTGAGAGTTCTTCTTCTGGAGGGGCAGCAGATAGTAAATCTGACACCAAGTTCTCCATTCAGTCTTTGCTACCATCCCAGGTGAGCGGTGATAAAAGAGCCCAGAGCACAAACTCCAACAAGCCAGAAACCACTGAGACAGACAGTAAGGCTTCTGCACCACATCCTCCCCAGCAAACACAAGGAAATTCTGCCAACAGCCAGCAGAACCAGCATTCAGTTGTGAATTCAGTTCTAGGCATGTTTAATCCTTTAAAGATCTTCTCTGAGAAGGAAGTGCCAAAACAAGAAGTCACAAAAGATGAGCACACCAAGGACAGCCATGCTGTGAAAGTTGAGGAGGCAAAAAGGAGCGAAACACCATCTGGGCAGATGTCAGCCAGGACCAGCAGCACTGTTCCAGAGACACAGAAAAGTGAGACTAGAAGCGAGGCAGAGGTAAATGCAAGTAGTGCTTCTGTATCTTCGATCTTTGGCAGGCTCACAAACTCAGTCAGTTCCTTCAGTCTGAAAGCCAATCTTGACGGTCTCTTGGCTCCCAAGCAGCCGGATGTGCCACAGAAGCAACCAGATTTGCATCCTATTACTAGTCAGCCAAGTGCCACTTTGGTAGAGGGTGCACCCACTGCCAGGGAGCAGCCTCCTGCAAATCACTCAGAGGATCAGCATCCTGTAGGCCATGGACTGGCAAACAAGCAAAACAGAGGTAATGTGGAACCTAAGTCACAATCTCAAGATCAGGGTACAGCATCTGAAGGTTTTTTTAGCCCACTCAAAAAGTCTTTCAGTCAACTGTTGCTTCCTTCTGCTGAACAAGAGAAGAAAGAAAGTACGTCTGAACATTTTAAAGACCATAAGTCTGAGGAGAATATAAGGCAAAATAGTTCATCAAAGGAAGAGCACTCATTTCCTTTCACTGGAAAACTTCCTTTTATCAGTGGGCTGGGTTCTTCAGCAAAGCAGGAACAAAGGAATGAGAAGGGAGGCTTTATTTCATCATTATTTAAATTTTCTTCTGCAGAAAATCTAGCACCTACACAAGACCAAAAAAGTCATCAGGATTTTAGTGGCAGTTCTTTGAGTGAAAGCAGAAACAGTAATTCAAGAAATGCTGTTTCATTAAAATCTAGCTCAGTTCCAAATTTATCAGACAATGAGGAGGAACTGTTAAAAAGGAGAAACATGAATAAAGAAAACCTATCTACTGTCCAGGTAAACAGAGAAAAACACCAGGAGAGTGCCTCCACTACCCTTAAGGCCAAAGAAGAGCAGCAGAAAGCTAAGAGTACTCAAGAAGAACCTAGAAATGTAAAAGAAGGACTGATGAAAGAAGGAGTAAATGCAGCAGACTTAAGCAAAGGCTCAGTTGAATCCACCTCTTCAGCTAAGGGGCCAGAAGCTCAAAGTGCAGATGATACTCAGAAGAAGCACACACCAGGTTTTCTTTCTGGCTTTCTTCACATTTCTTCCAATGAAAACACAGCCAATAATCAGGACTCAACTGCTAAAAGCGAGGGCGATAGCCAGAAGAACACTTCTCCTGGATTATTTTCTGGCTTATTTAGGTTTGCCTCAAATGAAAATTTGTCTGAATGTAAGCAAGAGAAGGCAAAACCAAATTCTCTGGGTTTTATGAGACTTTTTGATAGAGGTGAGGATTCTAGCTCGGAGACAAAACCCAGTAATTCGGGAATGGCTTCTGACAATCAAAGCAGCACTGGAGAAAAGCAGGAAGCTTCCAGCTTCTTAAAAAATCTACTGCCAAAACCGAAGGAGAAACAGGATAGTGTGAAAACAGTGGAATCTTCCACTACTGACCACCCGTCCAGTGCAAGAGTAAATGAAGCAACTGAGCCCCATGTTCCCCACCATGGGCATCCTGTGCTCCCTGAGGCCCTAAATCTGCAAGCCAAGGTACAGGACTTATCTGGAAAGCCTGTAAATAGTAGGCATATGCTTCACCAGGATGCAGAATCTAGAGTTCTTCCAACTCCTTTAAACAAAGGATCAAGTGAATCTCTCAGTTTGACTAATAAAAGCTATAACCCTACGGAGCAGTACTCAGCTTATCAGGAAACAAGGAGCCATTCTAGCTTTGAATGGGAATATGAAGTGGGGGGACTGGCTGACACTCATGGAATAGCAGTACCAGTTTACTACGTGTTAAACCAGAACCCTGTTCTGCCCCCTCAGTTCTTGGACTGGCCTGAAAATGATGTGGTAGTGAACCTTTGTAAAAAGGATGGGAATGCAAATGTGATGGATTGGCAGACTAATGCCAATTTTGATGGTCAGAGTTTAGATTTAAGTGCAATGTCGTACGAGTCATTTGACCAGTTAATGTTTCAAGACATTTGTATGGAGGAAAACGATGCATGGACTGCTAATTCTCTCAATGAAAGTTACAGTAACTTTCCACCATTTGAAAGAGAGGGCAGTTACTCATTTGAAGAGTTGCCCATGGATTTGAGCTACTCCTCTGGCTGTGATGGAACAATGTGGACACTAATTGACCAAGAGACTTTAAGTATGGATGAAGGCTTACTGTACTCATCCTATAGCCGGGAGTATCAGGAGTGGATAATGATGCTTGAGCAGGGTGTGTGGTGGCCATCAGAAGATGGTGATTGTGGATACTACATGTACAGTGACAGCCAGTATGTGTATTCCCTGCTCACTGATCCCACTGGACAGTATGTCTACGTGTGTGCTCCTGAAACTTACTCCTACATGGACTGCTGGGATTATAATTTCCAGATGGATTCCATTCCAAGAGCTGTGCTAGAAGACAACACAATTGCTGTTTGTGGTTTCAAAGTCCCACTTGGCAGTGAAGATGAGCTGTTTTGGTTTGCTGAAGAAGAGTGTCTAGATGATTATACAACAAATAAACCCCTGGATTTGTCAGTAGCTTTGCAGAGGAGTGATCAGCTAATGAACATGAATTTGGAAACTTTTTCACAAATGTTTGAGGAGTCTATTTATTATCAGAGAGAGCAGCCATTAGATTTCTCAAGTTATAAACTTCAAAAACTCAAAGTAGATTTCAGACCTGAGAAGGAAACCCCAAATCATTCAGAGGACCCTCCGTTAACCCTTGATCTCAGAACACATTCCAGGGCAGCTTTCGATAAATCACTGAGTAAGGAAGTCCACACCAAGGAAGTTGATAAGGCTGTCCCAGTGACAACTTCTGCTAGTGGGTCATCAGGACTCTTTGGATTCCAATTGTTTCAGTCTACTCCTAAAGCTGAGGAAGCTGCAGCATCTACTGAAAGAGTAACAGAAGCAAAAAAGGCTGAGGAAGATAAGAAAACACCAGTGAACAAAGTTAGTTCCTTATTTTCTGCTTTAGGTGGACTAATTGGAAAGTCTACAAGCCCTGGCTCTGAGACATCAGAAGATTCTACCTCAAAGAGAACCGACACACGGTCAATATCATCTGAAAATAAGACTGATGTTTTATCACTTATACCAAATAAAAAATTGGATGAAGAACAAGCAGGGCAGAAGTTTCCTGTTACATCAGAACCGAGAAGAAGTACTTCGTCAGAACTGAATTTGGAGACTGCTAGAAATGAAAAGCCAGAATTACATCAGACTGAAAACATCAGTTTTAAAAAATCAGGATTAACAAGGTCTCCTTCTATACTGAGCCAAACTGCTGCAGATGGCAGGCCCATGCGAGAAGAGGGACCTGTTAAAGCAGCACCAGCTTCCAGGCGTCTTGAAAGGCATGCAGCCATTAATGAACCAAGTCAGCCACAGCCAAATCAGAGCCAACCAGCCACCGAGTCTGAGGAGACGTTATTTAAAAGTGCTCTGAAATTGTTCAGTCTTGGAGAAGATTCTCCTGCAAGCTCAACTGCCAACAAAGCCCAATCTTCTGGATTTTTTGATTTCTTTAAAACACAAGTAAGCAAAGCACCACAGCCACCACCAGAACTGGAGAAAAGGCAAAGTAATAAACCAGAAGAGGTGAAACAGCCAGAACAGAAGGAAACCTCCAGCATCTCATCTTTATTTGGATCCCTCGGAGATCTCTTCAAAGTGGAGCCTGTGTCTTCTCAACCAACCTCAAGTACTGCAACTCTTCCAAAACCCAATAGTAGAACTGTGGCTGAGCCAAGGCAGAAACCTGAGAAGTCTGGGGGTCTTCAGAGTGCCAGTATGCCATGTCTGTCCTCCACCCCCAAGGAAGAGGTGAAAACAGAAGGCATGGACAAGCAGGTCTCTCCTAGCCCCAGGGTGCAAGAGGAACAACAAAGCAAAAAAGCTGTGGAGGAGTCTCCTGAGAGTAAAAAAGTGCCTCTTGGAAACATTTCACAGAAGCCAATGAATGTAGGTCCCAAAGGAAGCCAGCTGGGCCAGCCAACTGGGCAGCAAAGCAGCACACCCACGGTCACACCAAAGCAACAAGGAGGTTGTGTAGGAGACACAGCTAATTGGGCAAAACCAAAGCCAGACCAGACGCCCAAAGAGTCGGGTTTCAGTTTGCCATTCAGCTTCTCTGATATCACTGCTCCAAAATCCCAGCCAGCCAGTAAGAGCATATTCTCCTTCTTCACTGGACCAGATGAACCAAAGCCTTCAGCACCTGCTGCTGCTCCTGCTAGTGGGAAGCAACAAGAAGCAGAGGGGCTGTTTCATCTGCCCTCCTTCTTCTCCAGTGGTTCAGCTCCTGACAAGAGTGTACCTCAAAGAAGTACTAGTTTTAGCTTCTTCAATTTGACATCTTTTTTGGATGAAAAGCCACAAACTGCTCCAGGACAGGAAAAACCAGCTAAACCAGTGAACTCTAAGCCACCAGCTGCTCCTAGACAGGAGAGTAATACAAAACCAGCTAAAACAATGAACGCTAAGCCACATATGAAGCAAAGTGTTTCTATCGACTCTGGTGTCAAAACCAGCAGTTCTACCAGGCAACAAGATGCAGACAATAAAAAAGAAGTTGATGATATTATTGCAGCAGTAACTGGTAAACAAACGTCTAATGACCTCATGATCCCAGAAAATAAATCAGAAAATGTGGCAGTGGAAAATGTAGAAAATATTGCTGCAGTAGCTGAAGAGAGTGGTTTAGAAAAGCTTCCACAGACCAGTGAAGAGAGTGGCTTAGGAAAGCTTCCACAGACTGAGGACACTGCAGTAAACAATTTGTCTGGTCCTGGTCCTTGCCTTCAGACTCCCACTGTGCAGGAGGGTTCTCAGGACCAACAGAGTATTTCCTTAAGGGCAGAGGAAGATGCTTTGGGTAGTACGGAGGAAATGGACAGTGTTGCATTTCCTACTGATGAAGAGCCTTATTCTTCCAAAGAGCAAACTTCTGAAAAGGTTGATCATAGTGTGGCCTCAGGTGATAAGATAGATTCCCAGGGTTTAAATGACTTAAATAGTATGAGTGACATGAAAAATAAAATGGTCTCTGAAGAAGTACGTGTACAGAATGAATTGCCAGAACAAAAAGTACTTGAACAAACTGACAGATTACAAAGAGGACAACAGCCACATGTTCCTCCTAAAATGCCAGAGGCACCTAATTTGCAAAGCAAGCCAAAGGAACCTGAGAGTGATAAATCGGTTCTGGATTCTTCAGTTGAAATGTTTTCAAGTTTCATGACAAAAATGAAACCACCTAAAACATTTTCTGGCTTCTTTTCTCAACCTCAAGCTACTGCACCTCCACCTGCGCAGAAGAGGAGCTCCTCTTTCTTTGGTTTCTCATCCCTCCCAAGTGGCCCAGCACCAGCTTTCACAAATGATATATTCGGCATCTTCAAAGGTCCAAAAGAATCTCCAAAAGAGATGCCTCCAAAATCCACCCCTAAACCTCAAAGCACTAGTGTGAAAGATGTCACTGGGTCTGTTCCAGCAAAAGACTCTAGGGAGACAGAAAATACAGCTGCAGCCAGAGAGTCTAAAAGACACGTCTCTGCCTCTGTGAAGAAGGATGTAGTACCTGTTTCAACAGAAGAGAACGCCACAAAAGAGTCTCCTATGAAAACAGAAACTGAGGAGAATAAGAGCTTGGAAACCTGTAAAGAAGAACCTTTGAGGGCCGCTCCAGAAACAGGAGTCTCTAGTGAGAATGAAGCCCTTGAGGTGCTGCAGGAGGATAGTGAAGCACAGCCCTCTGAGGCGGTAGATACTCAGCCATGCCAGTCCGATCTCAGTGGTGCCGTTGACGCAGTGCAGGCTGAGGACACTGACCAGGCTGAAGTAGGTACTTCCCAACCAGATGTGGGGTCTTCAGGTGTAGCAGAGGAAGAAGCTGCTCCTGCAGACAAGGCAGCCACTGACATCCTTCACACTGGCTCTACTGATGAGCTTGCACTGGAAATGGAAGCCGAAACTAACAGGGCAGACACGAACCTTTCCCAGTTAGATGAGAGTGCTACACTTGAATCAGAGCCTGCTGTTACAGGGGATCAGGCCAATGCTGGTATTGATCAGCAGGACTTGATCAGTAGTAACGGTAGTGAATCCACAGCTCCAGCTGATGAGCCCAGTGTTCACCTGCCTCAGCTGAATGAAGAGAAGGCAAGTGAGGTAGAACAGCAAACTGCTGAACAGGAAAGACATTTAACAATTGATGAGGTACCTGCAGAAGGGATTGCTTCCAAATCTGACTTGAAGAAACAGGGTAAAACTAGTAATGCCACTCCAGATACAAGCAGTAGTAAACCTGTTTTTGAAATACCGAACATACCCAGTTTGCCAAAATTTGGCTTTATGTCATCTTCTGATAGTGGAAAACCTTTTGGGTCATTCTTCTCTCAGCAGCCACCTTCTGCTAATAAAGCAGGAACAGATGAGGGCCTCGTGTCCAGTTTTAAGAAACTCTCTATGTCTCTGTTTGAAGGAAGTGGTGAAGAAAAGGTAAGTAAGCCAGAGAGTGCCCAAGGAGCAGTATTTGGGAAAAAGCTAGATTTCTCCTTTCCCTGGCAAAAAGACATCAAGGAGACCTCTGCCAAAAAGGAACCACATGTACCACCGCAGGCTTTGTCAAAACCAGATGACAAGGTGTTAGGAACAGTCAGTTCAGAAGAAAACTCAAAATCTGCAGTCTCGAACCAAGTGACTGATGCAAATATAGAAGTGAAGTTGTCTTCAGAGCAGCCTGACACTGTAGACAATGAACGTTCTGAAGAGCCATCTGGTGCAAGCACTGTTGATGATACATCCAACAAAGAGCTGGGAGAGAAGCTTGACAAAGAGTCAGAAGATCAGCAGAACGTGATTTCAGGTGAACCGCAGAAAGAAGGTCAGGCAGAGGAGCATGTGCCAGACAAGCCTGAGGAGAGAGAAGCTGGGCTTGATTCTGCTCCTGATGGAGCAGTGCTGCATCCTGACACACTGGCTGCAGATCTGCATAGCGTGGAACAACTGAATGAGAAAAGGCTAGTTACAAATGAGGCATAATAAATGGTATTTGACCATTTATAATGCAATGCTGCAGCAGTAGACAGTGCCCTTGGTGTCTGATGTTTGTAGCTCAGTCCCAGTTCCCTACCTGTTGTCAGTGTTTGTGATATCACTGGTGGCTGTCACTAGTTAAATTACAAGCCTTTAGACCATTTCTCACCTTTTTCCACTCCTTTTCTGTAAGTGTAATGGAATTTCCCATGTTCCTGTAATGTGTCCCACTGAATGAGATGCTTTTAGTGCTAACTTCATTAGCTTTTCAGAAGTTATAGTCTTTCTGTGTTAATTCTGCTGCATACAATTCACTTTTGCTTTCTTGTTTAGTGAGATAATAATACTGTATTTGCTAAGAAAAAAGTAACAGGTAGAATGTATTGGTAGGGAGGAACATTTTGTTTTCAAAATGCAAAGTAAAGGCTTTTAATTTTAGAGAGAAATTTAACTTAACTGATGATGCATTGTAAAACTGCTTAGGTTCACTTTACATTATTGAAGATACTAAAACACTTTCAGAAATATCAGTGAAGGTATTCTAATGCTTGGTCTTCCTAAAATCGCTGCAAAATTTATTTCATGCAGTTATGAAAGTCCCTAGAGGAAGTTATCGGTATTTCATGATTCTATATTCAGTCCTGTGCATGTGCTAGGTTACAATTTCCCTCAAAAATCAAAACAGAGACTTGCTAAACTTATATTTAAGTATATACACACTTCTATGTAACATGAATGAAATTTGTTCCTTTGATCATACAGTTGCAACTCCGCACTCACAGAGCTTCCTGGCTCCAAATTCTCCTTAGACTGCAAGAGAAAAATATGAGTGTTGCTTCATTCTTGGCCATAGTTTTCCTGACTGCATGAGAAATTTCCGTCTGCTGTATTTTGTTTGAGGATTCTAGGAATTCAGTGCTGAAAGTGCTGTCTTGAATCACAGAGGTCACATCCCTGTGATGCTGGGGTTTTTATATAAAATAAACTATTGAGAAAGCTCTACTGGAGTGTTACATGTGGCTTTCATTTGAAAAATTGCTCCACTTTTCTGAAAGGTTGTAAGTTGAAGGTCTTGACAGTCTTAATCTTGACTGCAACGTTTTATCATAAACTTTTAATATATATAAATTAAAGTTAACTTTAACTGTATTTTTTAACAATAATCATCTTAAATGGATGTGATAAAGACCCCAGCTGCAGCAAAACTGCAGAAGACAGGAACGCTTTCACTTTCAATTGCTGTGTTTCCATTCTTATTCCTGACTGGTTATTAGAATATATTCACTGCAGTTTCTAGCTGTGTAAGGTGAAGCAGTAGTTGGTGCAAGAAAGACCAGTGTTTAGAGCATATATGAGTGTACATATATATATTTGTATATACAAAAAAAGTATATATGATCTATATGCTGGTAGACTGTGTACAAAGTATTTCTACTGCCTACCAAACTTTTGAGGTTCACAAGTCTATATTTACATAATAATCATAAGACTATAATAGTTAAGTATGACTTCATAGCATGCCTTTTCAGTAATATTTTGTGTCCTGCTCAGTTTTCCAGGTGTGCAGGTTGTTTTGTGTTTTTCCAAGCCACTGTTTTTTCTGATGGACTTTCTTATTCTCTCTCAGTCCTGCTGGCAGTAGTAGATACGGCTCCTCTTGCAATGTCAGCCAGGAAAGCTCTCACCTCAGTGAGCTGGAACATTCCCATGAAAGTGCCCATGGCTCTGAGCAGGAAGATGATCACCAGGAAAGGCAGTCGAATCACTCTTATCACAGTTCGGGCAGCTACCAGAAGGATGGTCAGGCATGGCTCAAGGAGCAAGAGGAGCCTCACGGCAAAGGAGAGGAGGAGAAGGTCTGCAAGACTGAGGAAAAACCTGCAGACCATTCTACAGCTAAGTTACCTCTGGAACTCGAGAAGCCCAAGGATGTTGATGCAGGAGTCCAAATGAGGTAGGTGAAACTATTACCAAGTTATTTTCAGCTAGTTGAAAGAGGATTCTTCTATTTGCTGGTTTGTAGGGCAAATTATGTACATTGTTCTTGCAACCTTTTCTGACAACTAAGTTGATGTTGCTGATATGTGAAACATCTATTGTACAGGACCAGTTACTTATGGAACATTGGCTAAGCTAAAGCTATGTTTGCCTTGTGTGCAAAGAGGAACTGTAGGTTTTGTGTGTGTAAAGAGGAATACCACCTTGGAGTTCATTTGCTGGATTTTCTGTTTCTGGTTTGATGAATGTACTCTGGCCCCAAAATAGCTGCTTCCATTGCTCATGTGGGATCAAGTTTATGCTTGAGCAACCAAGAATTACGTGTTTTCGTGGTTAGAGCTTCCCTAGTTCCATTCTTGTGTAGTAGACTACCACCATTAGAGATAATGTTTATGTAGTTGTAGGTTGTAGAATTACAGCATGAATAGACATGTTCTCTGACTCACTGTGGCAGCTTTTCTTGTCCTTGTACTTTGGCTTTCCAAGCTGTCAACAGTATTGAAAGCAGGCTTCAAAAGTATCTCATCGAAGTTTGGGGGAGTAAAGTACTAGGTTTTGCACAGGTTTTACAGAAATTTCAAATTTCGCTACTTAAATTTGGGAGTGACATTTTTCCTTGAGGTTGTCAAGTCATTGCAGCCCCTGGATGTGGTTTTACTTTCATAAGTATGAGGGATTTTTTTTTTTTATCTGGTTCAGTTAGATCCATAGGAAGATGTCTGCCTGTCTGTACCCTTTGGAGGGTACAGCTGGTGTCACTGTGCTTGGATGATAGAATTAACTACAGGAGTTCATGTGTAGGCAAGCCTTACACTAAAGATGAAAAGAGGAAAACAAGACGAGAAAAGTGTTAAACTGTTTTTAAACTCTGATTCACTTTCCTCTTCTCCTTACAGAGCAGCAGGAGTCTTGTCCCAGAATGGCTGGCCTATATTTGTTCACAGGAAAGGTTATTCACATAGTCTATTTCAGGCTAATTTAGGCATCTAACTTCGATGCTCCTGCCTCACTGGCTCCCTTTCTCTCCACCCTCTGGCAGTGCTCTCCTGTCTCCATGGAGCAGGCATGGAACTAAGCTCTGAATGTTGATTGCTGCAGCTGCACCTGAGCTAGACCTGTAGCATGAATGTGTGTTGCTCTTATCTATGGGGTTGTTTTATACAGTCAGCATATATAACTGACTGTGCGGGGTGGGTGCTTTGCAGGCAGGGAAAAGTGTTTGTTTTTGTGATTTACACCTCAGCAACATACAAAAGCAGGAATGCAACGAAAAGCCCAAGGTATCACAAGGTTAGGGATTGCAAGATGTGCTGTGGGGCATTGAGGTGGAGCATTCCTGACAGATCTGCATATCCTCTTGAAAAGCTGTCGGAAAGAGTGAAGTGACAGAGGTTCAATGCACAGGGGAAGCTCATGGCTGAGCCCCTGTTTGCCAATGTTTCCACTGAAGAGGGGCTGTAAATTTGTAACAGGAGGAGTAGGAAGGGGCAGTGGTTAGAAGGGAACTGCAACAGGCATGGGGATATAAAGTCTTCCATCCACCTCTTTGTGTCTGTAATTACAATACTATTGTGTTGCATTGGCTTGATCAGATGTCGTAGACTGCTTTCCTGATGTTCTCACAAACATCATCTTCCTCCTGGGTTTGGATTGTGTACAGCTCATATCTTTCAGCTCATCAGGTTCCAAGATGCCTCCTGAGTTGAAGGAAACCTCTGCTTTGGCCTCTCACTTCCCAGAGCAGATGCAGGGCTGGGCTGACTGAGGCCTGTTGATTCCTTCAGAGCTGAAGCTGTAATTGCACTATGTGGTTGAATCTTTAATGCTACAGATAAATGTCTTTCATGTAGTGATCTCCTGTTTCTTGCTTTCAAGCTACCAGGGTGACATCGAGCCACCACCATTTCCTCCAGCGAGAGCCCATTGGATTAGAGCCATTAGCAAAGTCCGACTGCAGCTTCAACAGGTAGGATGGAGTATTGCTTTGCTCCTTTTCTGAGCTGCTGTGGCTCAAGGTTTTACTTCACTGTAAGACACCTCTTACAGTTTTGATGTTTTGCAGACAACAATTTCATCTAATGTATTGTGTAGGACTGCAGCGTGTTGTGATGGTTTTACAGCTCTCTGATTCTACCAGACATTTTTAACGTCATTGTGTGGAACTAGAGATGAATATCAGAAAAGATGCAGAAGCTGAGAAATTGGCTTTGAATTTGTAAATAGTAATAATGCTGTCTAGGACTTAAATGAAAGTATTTGAAATGAAGACGTTTTCTCAGAGCAACTTGAGGATAGCTTGTTAGTTTAGTAGGAGTTATCTGTATTATTTGTCGTGTGAAAATGTTCCTTGGGAAACTTTGCATCAAATATTTTTATATATACTTATTGAAAGTGGGTGTATAGTAAGTCTTGGTATTTCCATCTCATGAAAGTAAGATTTAAAAATAAATAGTCTTGATTTGGGAAGTCAAAAAGAAAAGGTTGTGACATTTTCTATAACAGTATAAACACTCTTGCTATAGAAAACAGTGTCTAAGAACCAAAAAGTTAGATTTTAAAAAGAAGTCTTATGGTTTTATCCATCTATATGCCCACAGAAAGATAACATATGGTGTTCATGTTCCATAGATGATAAACTTTTGCCTACTACCCTAACTGCAGAGTTAATATATTTCACTTAGAAATACTACTTTCTTCTAGAGATGACTTGTTTTGGTTTTATAAGAGATTTTACAGTATCTGTCACAATCAGGACTTTCTCTTCTGGATTTTTGCAAATTTCCAAGAAAGTGATTGTTGTTGTTGTTGCTTTGCATCTGGGGAGGCAGAATAGTTTTTCTCTTGTCTTACCTGGATTGTAAATGCTTTTTCATCTAACAATGGCTTCACTTCTGAGCAGAGAGGATTTTGATCAAAACTCTCAGTATGACATGGAAAGTGAAGAACACCACTAGTATTTAAGCAGAAATGAGCTTCTGCTATGATTTTGTAGAGTATGCAAACAAAACAGTTCAATTCTGTGCCTTATAAAAAACAAGTGCACAAACAAGGGACAAGAGATTCAACAACACCTATCCATGGATCTCTCTCTTTTTCTCAGACAGTCCATGACATGGTTCAGCATCATTTTGTGATTCTGCTGAATTGGAAGGATGACATGCTTTAGAGATGATTGTTACAGAAACAGTGGTTTAGTTTTGATAGCAAAATGTCATTATTTGCTTTGCCATGACCACCGCTGACAACTATTGATCAAAGATTTACTTAAACCAAAAAATGTAGGAATTGGAGCTGCTCTGGGGCTTAGCTGCCTTTGCTGTCCAAAGACTTCTCCTTACCTCTTCTCTACATCTCTCTTGTTCCATATAAATCCATGTCTCATGAACAGAACAAGGAGTACTGGAATAGTAGAGGGCTACTGCAGAAACAGGACAAAGCCCCACTTGCTCGTCTTGTGTTCACTAGATGACCCTTTTTCTTTTAGTCTTTTCGTGCCGGGATTTTTAGGCACTCTTCAGTCAGCCTGACTTTTTTTTTTAATTCTCTCTCTCCTACTCATTTCTTTGTTTTTCCTGAAGTGCAGTGTCCAAAGCTGAATGTAGAAATCTGGCTGAGAGCCTGCTCATGTGCACTATAGAGCAACCAAGACTTTGTTCTCCTGCCTGTGGTGCTGATATCTCAAGATATACTGGCTGTCCTGCTGCAATGGTGCTTTTTTTATCACAGGCTATCACTGATGCATAGTTAGCCTTTTACACTTTCCAGAGGTGAGGTTCCTTCTGACAAAGGGCTTTGTCAGTTGTTGCATAGCCTATATTTGTGTTGGATTACAGCTGAATATGGTTTTGCACTTGTTCTTATAGAATTTGGAGTTTTTTTCATTTTTTAAGCACTTTGTTATCTGTCTCTTCCTTACCTTTTACATGAACAAATCATTCAAGTTGTCTGTGACAAAATTGTGTGGTACCCAAGCTGATGGCCTATGTGCTACCAGAATTGCTTGAGGAGTCTTGCTTGATGCATTCTTTGAATTTGGCTACCATGATTATATTTTTTTTTACCAGTATGTTTGCATCTGTTTTAACAGCTTCATTCAGATCACAGGGTATAAAACTTCTATTATTCTCCTTCTATCCCTTAGAATAATTTAGCTTGTCATAGAAGGAAGTTAAATGCATTTGACACAGTTCTACTCTTGATGAAACCATGCTGACAGTTATTTCTCTCCTTTTTATGTTCTAGAAGATTTGCAAATAATTTGATTATTTGTTCCAGTCTTCAATCCCCAGGGAACTGGGTGGGGGGGAAGGGTGTGTGTGTGTCAAGTTAGTGCTTTTATAATTATCCAAGGCTTTCTCTTACTATTTTTAAGCGTAAGTACTTAATTTGCCTTTTTCAAATCTTCAAGCGCATTGCTTGTTTCTCAAGTACTTAGTGCTTACTGATTACCAGTGTTGCAACCTAGAACCTGAGGATAAATATTTATCAAAGCCATCTGACTTAACAGACAGATGAGGTGGTTATTTCTTTCAATTTTTTTTTTCTTTACTGCAGCCTCTTTTTTATAACTTTCTAAACCTTTTTCCTTAAAAAACTCCCCAGCAATCCAGTATTAATTCTGTCAGCTGGCTGGCTGTGCGTGTCCCTTTCACTGAAGACCTGAAGCAATTAATGCATCAAATTTCCAGCCTTCTTAATGCCACCTGATGATACCTCTGTCTTCCTATGAGTGGCATCCATCCTTTATTTGTCATATTGTTTGTACATTGCTAGATGTTTAATTTTGTTCTTCAGCCTTTTGATTCTTTTCCTGTGCAATCATTTTTGTCCTTAAAAACTTCCTCAGGAAGAGAGTTCAAGCCCTCCTAGAGGGCAGGAGGTTTCTTCACTGGGGCAGGTTCTGATTTTTGTCTGGTAGTGCTCTTTCATTAGCTGTTAGCAGCTTCCTGAACTCCCTAGTCCTTTAAGCCTCTTTCTCTTGAGCTCTAGACACTGAATTTCTGAGTTTTTATTAGTTTGTGTTCTTGAATTGCGTAGTGTTTTCTAGCTTGTCTAATTCCTTTCCTTCTAAGGTATCGGGACGACTCTCCCAATTTCCTCAGATGCATTTGCATCCTCATTTCTCTCTGCACTTATGCTCAAATCTAGAAGAGCATCTCTGCTAGTTACTTTCCGTGCATGTTGACTCATCAGCTTGTTCATAGATTTTGTTTGAAAGTCAGTGATATAAAGACAGACTTTCAGATGAGGATCAGGATTTTAAAGGTCCCTGTGGTGATGGTCTAACCAGGTGATTCCCTTCGTAGGTAGAAAAGATCATGTCTCATTTCTCTGGTCAATGTATTAACGTCTTTCCATCTTCTGTCATTACCTAGGAGCTTTCAGGAGGATTATGCTTGTTAGTTCCAGCACTTCAGAGCAGGTGGTTATGTCCTTAGTTTTCGAAGAGATGTCTCCAGCACGTTTCTGTGTTCCTCTTCCTCCATGTGCAGTAGCATTTCATGAACAGACATAGAGCTCCACCTCACAGATCTGAGGGGCTGGACTCCTATCACATAGACTACTGAAATGATTCTTGCAACCCTTAATTGTTAATGATCTGACTGAAATTTGAAAGAATAAAGAAAAAGTCCAAAAAAGAAAAAGACACCTAAGAGGTTTCCATATGCGATGTGATTATAAATCCCCTGAGCAATTCAGCCTCCTACCTGGGAAAAGATTAATATTCATGTGAATAATGTACATGCATCCTACATTCTGACCATGAGTCAGAGAAATGTAGTATTTTAATTAAGACTTGACAGTTACAAAATGGCACAGGAATTTCTAACTGCATGTTAAAAAAGCTTTGTTGTAGCATGCACGTACGTTTTGTTCTTCACTTCTGCTGTTTTTCTTGTTCTCTTTCTCTGTGAAGAGGAAACTTAATTATGCCAGAATCAACTAGGGTTTTCAGCCCTGCAAGGAATGACTCAATAATCCTCACCTTCACACTTAGAACTTCAGCTACAAAGAGGGATTAATTGATAGCTCATCTCCTGCAGTCCCTCAGTGGGAGCTTCTTTTCCAGAAGAAGAACAAACATGTAGCTATTGCATCTTCAACTTGCAGCCCTCAGTAAGTGAAATAGCCTCCAGCTAGGGACACAGTTGTGTGACTTTGAAAATTACACAAATGTGAATATGACTTTTGTATAACAGAAGAATTGGCAGACTGGAGAAGAGCAAAAATTCAGTCAAATCATAAAATTACCTCTCTTACCAACTCTTTCAATTTTATTTAAATATTAGAAGAGGGTATGGGATCTGGGATTTTCTCCACTTACATTGAATTTTTTCAGGGAGGAAATTATCTTATGCATCATTTTAGTCTTTTATGTCAGCATATTAAATATATCAATTGACTTATTTTTGTTTCAAAACCAAAGTAACTGGAGCAGTGTTTCTTCATTTTTTTAATAATGCCATTTTATACCATTTTTTAAATTTAACCTTTGTCTTTCCTTGTTAAATGTCAAAAGTCTGTTCTTTTTGACTGATACAGATCGCATACTGAGATGGTGGATGTAGCTCATGACAGTAGTTTTCCGGAATATGATGATCACCTGCAGTAGCGGGGACTAAAGGGAGTTTTCCTTTAGTGTTACAGGTACCCAGTCATATCCTTAGTCTGATTTTCCTATGCTCTATTGCTTCACCTCTGATCAAGCACCTGCAAATATTTAAGAACCATGAGGATCTCAGTTTTAAAAGCCCTGGTCCTGGAAGGGTCCTGTGTTGGTGATTCTGCAGTGTGAAGCCCTGTTTTGATTTTGAGAAAGCAAGCTGTTGGTGCAAAGCACCACTTTTCCCTTCATAAGCAACAGTGGGATGCCTTAAGGAGTCCTTGCTGGACTTAAACTCATGGTGAAGAGACCAGCAGGGTCTGGTGCCGGTTTTGGTTGCAACTTTATTGTAAGTTATCTGCCTATTCCTGTGTGATTGAAATCAAGCCCCACGTGTGAACCCAGGCCCTCTGATCAGTAAAACCATATACTATGCAACAGCCCATTTGGTTAGTGGAGAACAAACTGCTTTGAGCCAGTCACCAAGAGACTGGAAGGTGTCCCTTTCCACCTCACATGGATTTTGCAGTCCATGCAATAGTTTACTTTTGGCATTTTATTTCCCTTAAGCTTTGTTGCCTAGGTGTCTCTTTATCAGTCCCGTGAAGATGAGTAAGCTCTGCATTTTCAAAGCCTCCCACACAGTGGCAAAGAAGCAAACTGAAGCACTGTGACTCTAACAGAGACTTACTAGAAACTTCTCTTCATGCGGAGAAAGTACATCTTCAGTTAAACATCTTCCTTCTTTCCTTGTGGTTTGACACTCGCCCAACGCCAGGCCACCCACAAGAGCCACAGCTGGGCAGAGGAGGAGACGAAAAAAAGTTAATGAAGGCTTCATGAGTGAGATAAGGACCGGGAGAAAACACTTCAAGGGCAAAACAGGCTCAACTTAAGGTTGCAAAGTGAATTTATTACTAACAGAATCAGAGGAGGATAATGAGCAGTAAAATAAACCCTTAAAACACCTTTTCCCTCAGGCCCTCCCTCCTTCCCACCAACAGCGCAGGGAGACAGGGCATGGGGGTTTTGGTCAGTCCATCACTGAGATTTTCTTCCACTGCTCTGGGAGAGGAGTCCCTCCCCTGTGAGACCGTGGGGTCCCTCCCACGGGAGATACTTCTCTGTGAACTTCCCTGGCTTGAGTCCACTCTCAGGAGCAGCAGCCAAGCCGCACCTGCTGCACCGTGGACTCCCCCCACGGGCACACAGTCCCCCCAAAGCTGCTGCAGCGTGGGTCTCTCTTTCCTCGGGGTGCAGGCCTCCAAGGACAGGCTGCTCCAGCCTGGAAGCAGGGCCCCCTCTCTCCTCCACGTCTTCCACTGGATCCCAGCCTCCTCCAGGCATCCACCCACTCCAGCATGGGCACCTCTCCCACGGGCTGCGGGTGGATCTCTGCATTCCCCATGGATCCCCACGGGCTGTAGGGGCACAGCTGCTTCACCATGGTCTTCACCACAGCTGCAGAGGGATCTTGGCTCCAATGCCTGGAGCACCTCCTCCCCCTCCTTCTCCACTGACCTTGGTGTCACCATGTTGTTTTCCCTCACATGTTCTCACCTCCTCCTCCTCTTCTCTGACTAGGAGCGAAAACTAGTAACTTTGTTTTGATTTTCTTCTTAAATATTTTGTCAGAGAGGTGTTACCAGCCTCTCTCATTGGCCGAGGTTTGGCCAGCAGCATGTCCATCTTCAGAGCCGTCAGAGATTGGCTCTGCTGGACATGGTGGAAGCTTCCAGCAGCTTCTCACAGGAGCCATCTTTGTGGCCACCCCGCTGCCAAAAACCAGGCCTTGCCAAACCAGTGCATGATCTATGATCTTAATGATATCTAATGATCTTAACCTCCACCAAAATACCAGCATTCCTGATCAAGTGTTTGAGAGATCAGTGTTGGTGAGGATCTGTAGAACATTCTTGTGGTCATGAATTTGCTGCTCCTACCCTCAGGTGCAGGTCGTGTTGGTCAGGCATGATCTGAGGGTTGCTGCCAGCTCTACTGCAGACTGCCTGGTGTTAGGCAGCTGTGGTAATCAAGTCCTTTCTGCAAATGCAGCTTTTAGATCTCTTAGGGATTGCACAACAATAGTTACCTAGAAAGCATTCAAATACAAAAGTAGTGGAGACTGCCTCCCCCATGCCATAATCTTGATTCTCTCTGTTGGATCTGAGTTTGCGGGATGGCAAGTCTTGTGAGACTATCCAAAGCCCTTTGTCCCTTTCCTGAGGCAGCTTTTAGTGTATAGAGATTCCCTGGTGTTTGAATGATGTGTGCCTGTTGTTGCCTTTCTGTCAGGGAAGGTTCAGTTGACAAACTATACTCAAACGAGGGAATGCTTCTTTCTTCTCCAAGTGTCTTAAATAAAATACCTGCATATTCACGTCTGTTTTGGATAAAAGCCATTTTTATTTATCCTTTCTGAGATTCCCTAAGACCTAGTATAATTTTTTAATGTGCGTTACAATGAATGTTACGTTAGAGCAAAGCGATAATTATTTGTATGTACACATCAGAAAATAGCATTGTGCCTTCGTTAGCTGCTGCTGTGATTTTTGAGCAGCTGTTTGAGAACCTTACCTCCAGTGGAAAAGATCAGCAGCCTTTCCCCTTTAGAGTAGTTAAGAGAAATGCTCTCTTGTGAAGCAATGTGCAACATTTTCCATAATGACCACAGCAGCTCAGAGCCTGCTCAGTTGCTAACAGGACTTTCTGCAAGCTTCTCTAAACATATAAATATATTGATACTCATCTCTGCTAAAAGCCAGCTTTGGTGTTGACAATCTGTATCCCCTGGCACACTGGGCATCTGTCCCCTTCAGTTTTCTCCATATCTTCCTGTTGCTGGTTAGAAAAAATCTCAGACAAATTCAGGGGGTTTTACTTCTCTAGACTTGTATTATAAGCTGTAAGTTATCTGCCAGAATTACATATCTGTAAGTCATAATTGTTTTGAAGTCTTTAAATAGGAAACCAAGATTTGCTTTTCTTCCAAAGTTTATTCCATTGATTTGCTTAAAAAGAAAGAGAAGATGCTTGTGCAACATTTGGGAACACAAGCATGATGTGTTCCACAATCAGGTGCATCTTTTTTTGTGCCAGTACTGCACATTATGTTCAAGTAGTCCAGTTTGGCTGAACTCTGTGCTTCTCTAAGCTCATAATGACAGCACTGGTTGCAAATAGACTGTCATTATGCCTATTAATTTTCTTAAAGTAGGTATGTCTAGAATAAGGGAGGAATACAACTCTTGTTCATGATCTAAACTGAGCAATGCTGAGATTTTAACCTAGGTTTGCCATGGTTTAGAAAAGTGCATTGACTGCAAAGATGTAACTCTCCTCCAGTGAATGACTCTTCTCTGCACTCCCTCGACTGTTTGGACATCTTACACCAGAGAAGTATTCTCATTTAAATTCATTATGGTCCTGTAAAGCAAGTTTTGATTGTGACAAGTTGGTGTTTTCTGAAGGACAAGGTATCTGAGTCACCCTCCTTCCTCTCCATGCAAGTGTACCTCTGCTGATCAGAGTGCAAGATGTGGGTGGCAGCAGTGAGCTGGCAATGTGGATAGATGACCTTTGTCTTGTACAGCTCCTAGATTCTTGATAAGACTGTGTATCCATGATTTCTGCCCTTTTTATTCTGGCAACACTTCTCGTAGGCTGTCAGGTCACAGCAGTTTCTGTGATGGTTATGTCCAGAAGCGACCTGAGTGTTGCAGGCTGAAGGAACTATCTGTGCGCACATCCCTCCGAACTGGGGTGAACTACAGTAAGCTCTTTTCCCTTGTCTGATGCTGCCCAGCTTGCATTCACATTTGTACCAAGACTCTTCCAAAAACCTTCTTGACCAAGTGATTGTCTTTTCTTAGGACCTGCTGTAGTGATGAGGCTTTCAGTAAATATGAAACCCAGATTTGTATGAAGAATGGACCGAGTCCTCTAAGTAGTATATACTAAAGGCTGTAGAAGACCACTAGAAACATTGGAGCTGAGACAGCCATTGCCATCTTATGCAAAACTCCCCTCTTAGCACCTTGTTTTGGGGATATAATGGCAGACAGAATTACAGCAGTGTGCTCTGATGATAGAGGTTGTGTCTGATTTGGAATGGGGCACAGAAACCTGTGGTGTCCTGATCACCTCGACACGACACTCGTGCTTGGTGCTTATCAGGAAAAATTGTGAGAGTTTCATCTGACACTGGAGTAAGCCAGTTGCTTCTGCTCAAAATAGGGGTGCAATGGGAGAGGTGGGTGGGGGGACTCCTACCTGCCACATACACAGGCCTTAAAAATAGCATTGGCTGTTGGGAGAGCCAGACTTCACACTCTTATTTTTAAGGATCTGTGTGGGAGGAGGGGATATTTCCCAGTTCTGTGTATTACTGAAGCAATCTGTACAAGAAATGCTGCACCAGAGAGATAGCAGTGGGCTTCAGCTTACAAAGCACAAGAGTTGAAGAACAGATGAGCTAACCAGCACTGACTGAGGGCATCATAAACGAACCAATAACTATTCGTGCAGTGTTAGCAAATGCATTGAATAATAACATAACTTCATAGGAAAAGCCAGAAGGTCAGAAAAAAGGGGCTAGGACTTTGCAATTTTTCTTTTAGTATTGCTTTTCTTTCAGTTGTTTCTTGTTTTCCAAGCTGTGTCGTTACACAACTTGTTTAGATGTAGGGCAGGGTTGCCTTGCATGCTTCGGAGACAATTTTTGGAGTCATGTACGGGTTGTGTAACTGGAGCCTTCCAGTACTGTGCATCTAGTTTGAAGTAAAGTGATTGCTTTGTTTTCCCCCCATAGTAAAAGTCATATTCATGAGTCAAGAAGCTGTTAATATTGCATAATACAACGCCCGAAGACATCAATAGTCCAGTTCTGCTACATAGGATGCTAAAATTGCTACATAGTAAGTAAAATCGACTCATAGGATGGCTTGGATTGGAAGAGACCTTAAAGATGACCTAATTCCAACCCCCCTGCCATGGCCAGGGACACCTTCCACTAGACCAGTTTGCTCAAAGCCCTGTCCAGCCTGGTCTTGAACACTGCCAAGGATGTGGCATCCACAGCTTCTCTGGGCAACCTGTGCCAGTGCCTCACCATCCTCACACGGAAGAATTTCTTCCTAATATCTAATCTAAACCTGCTCTCTTTCAGTTTTAAACCATTTTTCTTTGTCCTGTCACTTGTGAATATTCCTTCTCCATCTTCCTTGTGGGCTCCCTTCAGGTACTGGAAGGCCACAGTCAGGTCACCCTGGAACTTTCTCTTCTCCAGGCTGAACAATCCCAGCTCTCTCAGCCCTGCTCCATCCCTCTGATCATCTTGGTGGCCTCCTCTGGACTGGCTCCAGCAGGTCCCTGTCCTTCCTGTGCAGGGCCCCCAGAGCTGGGTGCAGTGCTCTAGGTGGGTCTCACCAGAGCGGAGCAGAGGGGCAGAATCCCCTCCCTGCCCTGCTGCCCACGGGGCTCTGGGTGCAGCCCAGGACACGTTTGGCTCTCTGGGCTGTGAGTGCCATGGCCGGGGCATGTCCAGCCTCTCACCCACCAGCACCCCCAAGTCCTTCTGGGCAGGGCTGCTCCATCTGTTCATGCCCAGCCTGTGCTGATAGCGGGGATTGCCCTGACCCAGGTGCAGCACCAGCACTTGGTCTTGTTAAACCTCATGACGTTCTATGGGCCACTCCTCAATCTTGTCCAGGTCCCTCTGGACGGCATCCCGTCGTTCAGGTGTGTCAGCTGGAAACGGAGTAGCATTTTTATGTTCTACGTAGGTCTTGTGATGCAGCAAAAGAATGCTGCCTGTTAGGGTGTAGTTCTTACTAGGTTAACTCTTACAGGGTTAACAAGAACTTTCTTTGTATCCAGACTCATTTCTTGGCATTCAAATGGGATTTTTAAGCCATATCATAGACACACATACTGTCTGCTGTCGGCTCATATTTATAGTTTGGACAGTTTTGTGACATTGTGGAGGACTGATTAGATGAGCTGGATCTGGGTCAAACTGTGGGTTCATTTCTATTGATTTGATGGTTAATCACTGACACTTTCAAAAGGGCTTTTCAGTGGTTCCCTGTTGGTTTAATTTGAAACCTGGAGGTGGTAAAGGTGGGACCAGTTCTTCCTCTCCTTGGCTTTTGAATCTGTAAGAAAAGGCCTGCAGCCTTTCCTGGCAGTCTGTGAGCTGGGTTTATAACACACCTCCTCTGCTGAAAGGCATTTGAGAACATCAGTGTATCAATATCTGTTCTGCAGGAGGAATTTCCTGAGGTTGTTCGCAGCTCTATCCTTTGTATGCTGTAAAACTAAAGATAATTTAGGCATAAAGCTGGGGTGAAATCCCAAATGTAGCTTGAGATTCTCATCTGTTGCTCAAGTGGGCAGGTACCAGATGCTGGAAGGGCTGAGGTAAATCTCTGGCTAAGTGCCAGTTTACTGGGGTGCTCTAGGCAGTGAGACTCTTGCTGTACTGGGTGGCTCTTGCCTCCAGGTTTGCAGGCTGATGTAGTACCAGGTGAGCAGTAGGGCTGCCCTCTGGACTAGGGGAGTATCTGCTGGAAATGGGAGGATCCTGTTTAAGCCATGCTTATGCATTGGATCAGTAAGAGAAGGAGGGGCTCTGCTGGGTAACTATAAACTCATTTAGTCTGCTCTCACTAGTAGGGCTGTAGAAATAGTTACAAAAAGAAAGCCTTACTGCCTGGCAAATGGGAAATTAGTAAGATTAATTGCTCTCTGCTCCGTGCTACACTCTGGCAAACCAAGTAGGCAATAAGTCTTTTCTGCCTGTATTTCTATATTATTTCTAATATGAAATGTAGGAAACCAGCAAATGAGTTGGAGAAAATGGGGACTGTTGAAAACACCAGGGAATAGAAGTTGGAGAGGGTACATCAAGGCAACCCAGGGAGGGAAGGTGCTGAGGTTGTGTGAGATGAGACCAGACAAGTATGGCTCAGCTTAGTAGACTGGAAGCTGAGAGCAGACGTTGCTGCCATGTACTAATAGAGCATGGGAGTAAATATTGGAAAGTTTACAGCTATTTAAGTGAAAGGTTAATGTTTGCACAAGAACAGAAAGGCATAAGCCAGTTATGAACAAATCCAGGCTAGAAATCAGAAAGTGATTTTTCTAATTGTTAGTGAACAGCTTCCAAATTGGTTTCTTTGCCCTTTCTAATTAATCTGAAACCAGGTCTTTTTATGAATGCTATTATATGACAGTTGCCTGTGGGAGCAAAGAACAGGGACTTCATCATCCAGAAAGCCTCTAAGTAGGCTGTCAGAAATGTCCGTGGAACCACAGCCTCTGTCACTGTTCCTCATAGCATGGCCTCCCTGTGTTCGCTCTGCCCACCTGCCTGCCTTTGCTGTCAGGCTGCCACATTGCAGGATTCTGTGGGTTTCCAAACACAACCAGAGGTGTGTAGGAGAGGTATTTGCTACTTAGAAGCTCTTACTGAAGTGAAATTGTGAAAATCATCTTGCAGTCCCTCTTTGGTGGTGGCTTTTCCATGCAGTTGCACAGCAGATATTAAGGATGCTAGACTTCATGAGGGGTTTCTTGAAGGATGGGTGTTCTTAGTGACTCATGCCTGGTAATGAACCTGTCATAGATATAATTTTGTTTTCTGATGAATGTTCAAGTGGTAATAGTTCAGAAAATACGGTGTAGTTTGTAAACAGGTTTGTGCTTAAATCAGATTGTAGAAATTCCCCATGGGATTTCAATTTCTTATTTAGGCAGTAAATTGCAATTGAACTCACAGTCATTAAAAGTTTTTTAAAAGCTAGCACTTGAAAATTATTTTATAGGAGACCTTGAAAAGCAACAGAGACAAAATCAGGGACATGCACTAAAAAGGATATAATAGAGCTGTCCATCTAGGAGCAAAT
This sequence comes from Callaeas wilsoni, assembly GCA_013398955.1. Lineage (NCBI taxonomy): Eukaryota > Metazoa > Chordata > Aves > Passeriformes > Callaeidae > Callaeas > Callaeas wilsoni. The sequence continues at coordinate 118,002 of VWPU01000984.1, forward strand.
TTAGATAAATCAGTTCAAGACTCAATTCATTTAGCCTCACTTTGGTTAATACTTTAGGTTGTTGCATGGAAGAATATTTGAAATACAAATAGAAATTGCTTTATGTGAAAGATCAGTTTATTTTAACCATGTCTCCATCTGGGTTTTATTTTTGTTAATGAGCCAATATTCACCTTGTATTTTAAGATAGCAAACACATTTTTGAGAAACTGTTATTGAGAAACTGAGAGTGCTAAATTTTAATGCAATTTATTTATATTTTTCTATTTTTATTCAGTGTATTATGTTTTCTCAGCAGATTGAAATGCATGAAAGTCTTTTTGTGGTATCCCATGTAACGGGTACTTGAGAGATCCAGTTTTGTCTACACGAATACCTATGGATTGGCTGGTGTATTCGCTCTGAATTTCGTTATGCCTAATTTAAGGAACTCAATTTAAAGCAAGTACAACTCTCCTTCTTATTTTGTGACATGGATACATGTTACTCATCCAAATTATATCACTCTAGTTTTAGCTTGCAGTAGTAATAGCTTGTTAATATACAACTGTTTACAGCTGGTAGAATCATCCCTTTTTAATCTTGCCTTTACACCCATTTCTCTGGGAGGGTGGAACGGTTTCTGTGACCTGGGAGCACCGAGCAGTGGCAGCAGCTATTGGAATAACCCCACCATCCCTGCTCAGTATTTGAGTGTGTTTTGGTCCAGCTGTGCTTGCCTCTCCCATCACAGACTTTTGCCAAAGGGGCTCTGTGGCCTCTCAGTGATTTGACTCAGGTCAGCTGTGTTATCAAAGCCTAGTTTGTAGTGCAGCTTTCATCCTCTTACAGAAGCTTTCTAAGTCCAGGCATTTTCATTTTTTTGCATTAAATTTCTTCCTCTGTCCTCCCAGTGAGGGAAGCAGACTGACTGGGTTTCCAGAGCCCCTTAATTCAGGCCCAGTGTGAGCCTGTCAAGTGCCTTTACTGGAGGTGTGAAAAATGTGTCTGAATTTATTAATATGGAGGTGATTGCTGGAGTTGGCTTTGTCAGACTCCTGATGTGGCACTTCTCCTTTTTTTCTTGTTCAGTGTCTATGCTAATGGTGTCCTCAGAGACTGGCAGAGGCTTGTATATGGTTCACAGCAAGTATTTGCCAGGCATTGGGGTTCATTAATCAACTACAGCCTTTTTCAGGGAATATAAATACAAAAAATTATGGCCACCTAAGAGAAAAGTGTATTACTTAAGCCAGGAGACATAAAGGTGAAGGTAGGATAGTTTCTTCCTACTTTTTGAAAACTAGGACATCTGTAGCAATGAGAAGGAAAGGGCTGGTAGAGGACACAATCTGTTAGCAGAGGTAGCTGGGCATTGCTCTGTAAGATTTTTAGTTGTTATTCCCCTACCATGGTATTACATGATGCTGGACAAGCCACTGTGGCTTTTGAAAGGGTTTTTCCATTTCCTCTCTCTCAGATCCATGAATTGATTTCTGGTTATTTAAGATTCTGGAAATGAGTTATCAGAGCCGTGAGTGAAGTAGCTGGAAGGCCAGGCTTTTTAATGCTTGATATGCTCCCAGCTTAATTACTTTGAGAAATCTTTGTTGTCCTGAGATGTTGTCCTGTGTTCAGAGAAGAAGCTCTTGACCTGGTACTGACCTGATATATTCAGTGTTAATGGGGACTTTTTAACTTCACGGGTATGCTGTCAAAACACCAATTAAGCTTGAATTGCTTTAGTAATATGATGAGGAGTGCCCCTTAGCTCACTGCATGTAATGGTAATGTAACTGCATGTAATGGTAGGGCCTGGCTGCGATATAATGAATAAAGCATGCCAGCCTGCTTTGAGTAACACCAAGGAAGCAATATTAAATAGTTTCTTGTTCAGCTAGCAGAAGGACACCCTCTTCTAGCTGAGAAAGGGGTGTACCTCCAACCGGAGAAGGAATTGAGGGAGTTCATACAGAATGCTACCTTGTAGGATCAAGGCACTTAATTCCTTCAGCCAAATCCCTGTGTGTTGACTGACCTTGCAGAATGCATGGACAGTTCTGTGATAGTTTCCATGTTATCACTGTCAAGCTCAGGTAGGAAAAACGTGCTCCGCAGTGTCTGAACCAAGTTGTTGTGTTGTGGGAAGCAGGGTTGCCCGGCAGACCATCCATGGGGAGTCATGTACCCTCATGCCTCTTAGCCAGCTATATGTGTTACCGTGTAATTTCCTACCTGGAAGGATAAAGATAAGGAACAATAAAACTGAGATGTGAAGAGATTAACTAGACTATCTATCTTCTTCAACAGCATGCCTTAAAAATGTGTGCACTTCCACTTGTTAAAACCTTCTGGGATAGAGATATTTTTTAGCTTGCTTTAATAATCCATGCTCACTGCTGATTAAGAGCTTTTCCAGGTGCCTAACCTAGCTTTCCACTGCTGCAAGTTAAGTCTGTTATTTCTTTATCTGTATTTACAATAGAAATGCTGAATTTCTATTGTAAATTTCTGTTGTGAATTTCTATTTTAAATCTATTTCTGTTTACTTCCCTTGTGCTTTCCTCAACCAGTTCATGTTGGAAAGCTGTTATGTCTTCTTGAGGTCTATGTTTCATATCATCTGCAACCTTTCCTTCCCAGGTTTCTTATCAAAAAAGCAATTACGGCTCCAACTGAGAGTATAATTACAGGTTTTTCTACCCACAGCACATGTCTGTGCCCAGATGCCTTTGCATTTTAGGGATGCTGATTATTTAATTAGATGCACAATTAACACATTGATTGTAATTTTCCAGTTTCATAGGATATCGAGTCTTTACGTTTTGGATGCTGTTAGGAAGGAGAGACATGTAATTTGAAGGAGGAGGCAGCAGAGGGAGAGTTTTCTCTGCTGTAAATGCTTCCTCACTGCCTGTGGAGTTAAGGTACTTAAGCTGACTCCAGTCTAAAAGCCAGCATAATAGTTGGTAATAGTTGTTTTCAGAATGGGGGCATCCAGCTGGTTAAAATTTTCAAGTCATCTAAGTTACAGAAGGCACCATCATTTCTTCAGGAGTCCCATCTTCTAATTGTACTTCTTAATTAAAAGTAGAGAATGACCATTCAGCTGGAGAAGGGCTTCCATGCTTTCAGATGGGCAGACAAAACCCAGGACAAGAGCTCTGAGGTTATCCTGATGTTTTCTGGAGTACATTAAAGAAGGTTTTATGTCTGTCATTTCTGGGGCACAAGGAGACAACATGCTTCCCACAGCCTGTCACCTGAGACAGCTCTGCTTTTAAAGTCTCATCACCGTGATTTTGAAGGCTGGTGTGGGCTATGATGAGTGGGATTGGCATTGTCTCGGCGGCAGCTTCTGAAGGGAGCGTGGTGTCTGGGAGCCAAGGCTTGTTTGCGTCCCAGAGTGGTTGGAACCTACTGAATGAGGAATAAAATAGCCTTTTCTGTGAAGTGTGCAGAGCTGATAGTTTTTGGTTTTTTTGTGTCCCAAAATCAGAAGTGCAAGCATCCTCATCAAGACAAGAAAGGGAAGAGCAGGTTTAGCACCTGCATTTAAAGGCTGCCTCACATCTCTGAGGAAAGGCATTGCCATTGTGAGTAACAATGATGGCTATAAACAAATTAAATAGAGAATGATAATATGAGGGTTTCTAACTTTGACCAATACTCCCAATACCAATACTTAATACAAGAGCCTTAAGACTTCCCATGTGAGACTAGATCTGTTCAGCTTCTGGAGGAGTTTTTGAGTGGTATGGCAGCAGCAGCCTCAGAGGGACAGAGCTGGGAGAACACATTACAGGCAACTCAGAGTCTCTGATTGCTCCCTGCCTGGTAAAGATCGGCCTAAACTGTGAAGCTGTAAAGTTTGTGGCTCTTAAAAAATATTAGTGGTGTGTTAACTCATTTTTTTCATTAACTTCACAAAAATCCCACTCTTTGAATCTTACTACATTCTTGGCCTTGGAAGTACTCTTCATTCTCAGGTATGAGAAAGTCTTTCCTTCTGTTCGTTCAGAAATGTTGATGTCTCAGGGTTCAGCAGATGTCTCTACAGTCAGATTATGTTAACATATGGAGTGTAAACATCTTTCCTATAGAGATGGGCCAGCCAGTGATTTGGTCTTGGCCATTCACAACAAATGAACTGAGGTTGCCTGTCTTTGTAACATAAAAAGTCCTAATACCTCTGATCTGTAGCATTTTTTTCAATGAGCTAGTGCCATTCTCATTGTATTTCTATGAGCAAAATAATTCAACTTGTATGAGAGGAAAAAATAAAACTTTTTAAACGATGAGAACTTTGGAAACTTTTGGAGAGATCTCCTTCCTTTTCCTGAAGTCTTTCAGGCCATTATCAGTTTCCAAGGTGCTCAAAGTGCTGTGGGAGGTACCTGTGCCTTTCTTCCCTTCCAGGTTTATATGTTGCCCTGGCCTTAGCGTTTGCTGGGGGGAAAGAAAGCCATTAGTGCTTTGAATGGCACCCTCTTAAGGTTGTTCTTTCATCTGACAGCAACATCCTAAATATATGTTTCATGAATGTGTTCTGGAGCTACTATAACGACAGCAGCATCATTGACAGGGCAGTTTTAAATGCCGGAGAATATACAGTCTCATCCCTTCCAGGCGCTGTGTCAGCAGCACTGCTTGGATTGTGTGATGCACAGCTCCTCAGAGCTGGTATTCATTGAGGACAGCTGCCAAACAGCAGGAGGTCACTGCTTTTTCATTAACACTTCGTCTTTAGACTGCTGATTGATTTAATCTTCTTGTGGCTTTGAAGAAGATAATAAATAGCATGTTTTCACTGCTGAATAAATTGATAAACTTTACACTGTCTATTTGAGCTTGTGAGGTCTTAGTGCAGCACTGAACTCAAGCTGCCTCACTGAGAACTCTATCTTTAGGGAGACGCAGCAGGCAGTGTGACTTGGGACAGATGATTCTTACATTTTTCCCAGTGAAACAAAAAATTTGTTTGAGAGAGGTCTTGGCTCAAAGATGTCCAAGGCCATTTGTGAGATGAAATAAACCTGAGAGTGAGTTGGGCATTTTTCCCTGCAGTTCTAGACAAGCCTTTCTCCACTGACTTTTCTCTCTTGACTTCTCCCTACCTTGTTTCTTTGTTTCATCTCTCTGTGTAATATTTTTATCCTCTAATTTCCGTAGCCACTCATTTTTGTACTTCCCCCAGATCCAGTAGAAATGTTCTTGCTTGTCTTCCTGCAGGGAGAAGGGGTGTAAATGTGTGAGAGGGAGGAGCAGGACCTGTACTTGAAGAGTGCTCATTTTCCTTTGGTTAATCCGCTCGTGCTCATGAAGGAATTGCTTACTTTTTACAATTTTATCAGTAATTCAGTACTTTACAGGAAGTTGGAATGAAATAGATAATGAGGATTAAAAAAGAAGAAAGGGTAACGTATACCTCGCAGACATCAAAGCACTTGGCCTATATAGCTGAGCCAGGCTTTATCAGTTTTAATAATTCCCTGCTGGCTCAACCTAAAATTAAAATCTGTTGGTGAATTAAAAAATTGCAGTAAGAAGTATTTAAATTTTTAAGTGGAAGTTTATTTCTCTAGTAAAAAGCAAATAACTCAGTGCTCTGAGCCTTAAGGTAAAGCATACACTTTCTTACAGACTTTTTTATGTGCAAGTCATGCCTATTTTACTCAGGAAATTACCTTCATTATTTCAGAAAAAAATTCTGAAAAACAGAGTCTGTCTCGATATCCTGTGCATTAGGTAAGGGATTCTAAATATTTGAAAGGTGCCATCTTCCTTTCTTCTGAGGGCACCTGGTTTTTTATCTTTTTTAGCCACATTGTGAGCTGTGGTAAGGGCAGTGACATTTCCCAGCACTTCATTGCTCATGACCTCCTTTAGTAATGTCTCCTAGCTCTGTCTAATTAGACTTGCTCACTTTTTCCACGTATTTTCTGCTCCTGTTCCTGTAAGACAGCCATGGGAATATTGGGATTTTATGTGGCAGTGTTTGGAAATTTGCATGGGCCCTTTGTGTGGCTGGAGCATTGTGTTTGACTCCAGTACATTTTTGACTTTGATGTATTACTGTCTGGTACTGATGGCTGCAGGCATGAGCAAAGACCAAAGAAAGAAGAGATGGGAAGGACAGGGACAGTGATGGCAAGATGACATTGGCTCCACTTGTAGCAGGATCTTTGGAAAGAGTAAGGCATTTAAAAGCCTGTGAGGCTGTCTAGTAGATACTTCAGGTACTGTGGAAAGTTAATGTTAATAAAAAAGTGTCTGATGGATATCTACTATTTTCTTTTTAAACTATTGCTATGTAAGAGATCTCTGTCAAGATATTTTTCATCTTACTTATAGGCAGAGCTTTGAAGATGCTAAGTGCCATTCAAATCCTGGATTGCATTTTATTTTCTCAGCTGGGCAGTCTTCATTCTTATGTGAATGAATTTGATGCAGAGCTTTGACTCCGAGCTCAAGGGCTATAATTGCTGTGTTTAGTAGAATCATTCCTGTTGCAGTCAGACTCAGTGCTCTCAGTGGGGCAGGAACCCTGCTTTTCTGACAATGCAAACATGTAATGAGAAACTCAGGGTCAGACTCTTAAAATCCTTTAAAGCTAAATCACTTCTCAAAATCTGACCTATGCTCCCTGCCCCTGCAGCAAGGGAAAGAGCAAAAATGAGCAAGTGTTCTGGGGGATGGAGGGGATGAGTGACCACAAGGAACATCAGCCTTACAGGGGATCTGAAAGGAGGTTGGTGGCATGATTTCTGTGCCTGGCTGAAAGGGGCAGTGCTGTGGCTGCACATGGAAAGAACAGTGATACAGTTCACCAGCGGTGCTGCTGAGACCAACTCAGTGAACGGCGACATTAGTCTATAGGTGAAACTTGTTACCCAAAACAAACAAATGAACCAGGGAGGACACGGGCCTGGCTGTTACCAGCTGGCACTACAGCAAGCTGCTGGTATGGAGCTGTGGGAGCAGAGGGTTGAAGGTGCCAGCAGAGTATCCACTGCAGTGAGGGCAGGATGGGGAGCACAGTGATGCTAATGGTGGAAGTGGTGAATAAAAGTTGATATTGGTGTAGGTAAGATGTTGAAGGGGAAGTATCATTCACAGCAAGGCTGGCTCACGAGGAGGTAGGAGGTATTTGAACAGATGGGAGGAGAGTGGCATTTCCACAGCTAAGTCATATAGGCCTCTTCAAAATCCCACCCCACACTGTGAAAAGTCGCTGTTTTGAAAGATGCAGTGAGTTGTTCTTGAGCAACACCAGCACTCACACAGTGCCTTTGATGCTAGAGGCACAGAAACAGTATTTGGGAAGGAGGTGGGTGTTTGTGTTGGGTGCACAGAGAGGGGGGACAGGATTAAGGGAGCATTTGTAGGAAGGGGGATATGAACATGGATCAACTGGCCAGTGAGGTTTTCTTAGTGGCAATTTGTTGGATGCCTCTGGAGCAGGTTTTGGGGCAGATAAATGATGCCTTTAATTCAGGCAGTTCTTGCAGGATGAGTGCCTGCTGCTGCTCACTCCCAGGAGGGAAGTGTCGGTACAACGTGAGTGGATCTGATTCTGTGCACAACACTTCTGCAGTCATTCTTTTATGTAACAATGTGACTTTTATTTTTGGGAAAGGAGAGATCAACGGGTGTTCAATCCCCCACACTTGTAGCAGAGCTGGTATTAGTCTTCCTTGGAAACTGGATTCATTTCAGCAAGGGCATAGCTGAATCCTGTGGGTTAGTCGGGGGGTGAACAGGAGAGATAAAAATAAACCTCTATCTCAGAGCTGGGCAAAAAATCTTCTTGGAGCTGGTTAATTATGTTGAGTCCTGGGCTTTTTTCCCCAGCCCCCCTTCTCCACAGTCCCGCAGGATGCCAGAGCGCTTTTCCAGCAGAGATCCACTTGCTGCGCTGCACTGCCTGCTCTCGTAATGCCAAAGGAGTGCGTTTTGTCTTTAGTCAGATTGGCTCCATCAGTTCGTATTTCCTTCTGAATGGATAATAAAGTGGAGAATCATTTTGAGGCGAGGAGTGAAGCGGGGAGGCTGCGTGTGTGAGGAGCTAGGCAGTAGGCAGCTGACGAGGAGGAGTAAAGTAGCTGCACAGCTTTCTCTCTGCCTCTGAAGTACAATATTTTCTGTTGAGTCACATCTGAAGAGAAGGATGAAGTTTTAACTGTACTTGGTACAGCCTGAGAAAGGGAAAATATGCACTGTGGTGGGGATCTAAAGAATTTCTGTTGAGGGATGCTCCTGGAAACCAAAAGGATTTCTGCATTTTTAGCTTTTGCAATCGTTAGCTTCTGCTGTTTTTTGCTTTTTGGATTTTTAGTAGCTGTTTGCATTTTTTATTCCCTTCAACATGCCTTCAACTTTACGTGATTTCTCATCCTAGTGCTGCTGTGGAACGGGAAACTCTCGGTGCCTTTAACGTTGCTTTCCCTGATACCTCAGATGGGACACCAACAATATGTTGATAATCTCCATAGTGAAAGTTCATTATCCGGTGAACCTTTAACAACATTAGGAATCCTTCAGGACTTGTATTTTCTATGAGAACAAGCTGTTGTATTCTGTAGTTTTCTATTAATTCTATACATTTCCTTTACATTTTAACCTTTTGTTTTATTTTGAAGCAGCAAGGTAAGTGAAAGATTGGAACAAATGAAGTGCCTGGGTATAAACTGCAAGTAGGCAGCAACCAAGGAGAATTGCTCTTTATTTTTAGAGTAGGCTCTCTGTGTGCGTGTGTGTGTGTTTACTTTAGCAGTACAATAGCTCCATTGGAAGCTGACTGGATTTAAAAATGTGCTTTGTAAAAACAATTTACACTTAGTATGTTCATTTGTATGCTCTATTTCTTGGTTTTTGTTTTCACCCTTTAGACACTAATTGTAGATTTCTTATGACTGGTATAATTGAGGTTGTGTCTGTTTACTTCTCATACTTCTGTGTTAGGAGGGTTTGTATCTCAGCTGGAATTCGACATGAGAATCACTATGGGAAGAAGAGTTAAAGGGAAAGGAGCCTGGGGATAATTTAAATTTGATCACTTGAAAAGCAAATAACTTGAAGTAATTAAATTACTAGTTTGATTCTTCCTTAAATGTCACTTAAGAAAGGCTTTCTTTTAACACAGAGTATTTGTCATGGGCCTGATTTCTTGTGCTGAGAAGCTTGTGAGTTGATGAGATGGAATGACTGGCAAGCAGGAGCGATAAGGATGCTGTACAAGCTCGTGAATCAGAGCAGATGGTGTGACTGTTTTCAGATACCTTTTCAGTTTTCATTCCATTTATATGGGCAGGTTTCTTTTGCTAATGGAGCAAGCCTTTCAGGGATAAACCTAAAGACTTAATACAGAATGCTAAGATCTTCAGTCCCCAAGATGAAAAGGAGAGAGCTTCTAGAAGTAAAGCCGCAGTTTTAGCCCAGGAGGATTTTAGTTGCCACGTGCTACGTTTTAATATCATGAGCTGTAAAACCCTAATTATTCTGTTTCCTGCATATGGTACCTTCACCCAGCCCAGCTGAACACTGCCAAGTGTCTGCCCTAAGAGAGTGCAGAACAGGTCAGAATCAGTAAGTAAGATTGTGTAGCACCAGTCTGTACCAGGGCTGTGCTCTCTCTGCCCTGACAACAGAGGTTGGGTCTCCTAGTTCATCACCGTGTACTGGTGAGTGCTGCCTGTCCCTCACCTGCCTGAATGTCCCTGTGAGCTGAGGCACTGTCACCTGGAAAACCAGCGGCAGACATCCTCAGTGAGTCATCAGAGTTTTGAGAAAATTCTTACTGCTGAGTGTTTCATGGTCGTTCTTGTCAGAAATACAGGACTTGGAGAGTTCACACTATTGGTCCAGCAGTAGTTCAACACTGGGCTCTAAGTTAGATTTCAAGTAGAGTAGAGGTACAGCACGTTCTGTTAGTCTAGGCAGAGCTCTTAGCATCATTCAGCATTTTCATAACAGTCCATGCAGACCTCACTTAAGCCAGAGGTACTGTGTTTGTACTGCCAGTGCTGTCTGTTTTCTTTCTTGTTAGAGGTAACTGAATAATCAGAAACCTTTCCCCAAAGTCTGGCAGACATTTCTAGAGTTTTCATGACATGGCTAGCCAACTTGTCAGCATGCTCTCATAATTTTGTTTCAGTTGTTGGAGCTGTTTCCTTTAAACAAGAAGTTGCTCCTTAATCCTGGCCCATGTGTTCAATATAATGCTTTGTTCTTAGGATTCTGATTTGGGTCATGGGCAAACCATCTACTGATTGATTCAGCTGTGTACAAAACCCCCCATGCTCTGAAAATACTTAGTTCAGAGTACTGCTGAACTTACTTATTTCCACATTTGCTCTTAAACTGCTGATAACTGCTGCTCAGGTTTTGTATTTGCTGGAAGGGAGTGAAGCAACTTTTACATAAGATAGACAGAAGCAGCTGTGATGTCTATATTCAGTAGTCAGTTATCCTTTTTGCCTTTTCCTCAGCACAGGGTTGTCTCAGAACTAGGTAGTTCTCAGAGTTAGCTTGCCGCTCACCAGGCATGAGCCTTTGCACTGCCATGGTCGGCAGCTTGCAGCCTGTGCCTCCCTCTGTGCTTGGGGACAACCCCTATTTCTGTCTCTGGATGCCGCCTTTTCCTGGCTGCCAGGTGGTGACAGACCTCATTTGTTACTGCAGACTATGCATCGCTGTGCCAGGCACTGCTGCCTCCAGCCTGCAGGAAAACTGGGATAGAAGGATGCAGAGGGAATGAGCATGTTGAGGCACTGAAGAATGGAAGGGCTGCCTGGTGCTAAGGTGCCCTCCAGGGGTTCTCAAGGCAGCTGGACTTTAATTTCTGGACATCTGAGCTCCTCTCTGTGCTCACAGAAGGGGTGCTGTCTGGATGACAGACATTAGTCCCCAGTTTACAGAAAGCTGAGACACACTTCACTTCTGAGGTGTCCCCGAGTTTGTAGGGGGTATTGAGGAGTTAAGGCAGGAAGTGCTATCTCCTCATTCTACTACATAGTGATACTCTTCAGGTACATTAGTTTAGTTTTATGCTGTTTTGCAACAGAAGTTTTAACACTGGTGAATGCCGTGAACCCGCAACACTTCAGTGGGTTTTTTACGCTCATAGTTTGTGATTTTTACTGTTCCTTGACTTAGTAGCTACCCTGATAACTTGCTGGTACGGCAAAGTATTATTCAGATGTGGTTTTTTTTCCTTGGTTGACTGGCCTTGTGTAAAAGGTGAGAAATAACTGTGATGTGAGAGGTGCAGAACTGTGTTATATGCAGTGTTCCCTGGATCAATTTTCCACTGTGAGGATGACTGATTGGCTACACCTGACCTTTTGTCACTTCTAACTGCTCCGGAAAGTTTTTAAGTCTGTTTTTTTCCTGAAATGTGTCAAGTGGAAAGGCTGGCTGTCATTGATACCTGCATTGAAGTGTTTTGTCATAGTTTTTGCTTAGCCGTATTGAAACAAATGTTGTAGGTACAGATATAACCTGGAAAATATAATTGGAAGTGCTAAAAACTTAAGAAAGTTCTCCAGATAGGGCTGGGATGTGATTTTGAAGCTTGTGCAGTAATTCCAGAACAGGAAGCTTTGAGGCTTGGCAGTGGAAGGACTGTGAAAGGGTTACCAAGGAACTGAGTAATAGTTCTTCTCCTCATACTGTTTTTTGTAAAATTATTTTCATCCTTTTGTACCTACTGTCTTTTCAATGGCATGAATGTATTTCCTCTTCAATCCACTGTGGAGTTCCATGTGTCTCTTCTGCACCTTACTTTCAGCCTAAATGTCCTGAGGTGAAGGTGTTTCTCAACAGTATGTTTTGTTCTCCAGCTCTGCTGCTTTTTGCCCAGGATTGTTCAGCTCGGTACCTTGTTGTTCTGATCATCCGTGCTAGGACTCAAAAGTTAGAATTTTTGTTTATTATCAGGAGAAGGTTTGAAGAAAGACACATTCTCAGAAGCAAAGCAATAATGCCATGTTCAGGTATGATCCAACCCAAAATTAAATCTAATTATATTAATTAGAAAATTGCAGGCTCATCTCCAGGAGTCAAACAGCAAATGATGATAACCCTTCATATCTCTGTCAAGCCTTGTTAGAATTCTTTCAGCAATTATTGTGTTTAAAAATGCTATAATATTCTCAGGAAGAGTCGATGTTTCAGCATGCTGAGTGCTGGGGCGATGTTGCTATGGCAGCCTTAGCCATGATTTCTTTCTCTTTTTAATGCCAAAGTCTTTTCCCCCAGAATGTCCTGCATTTTAGTTGTTGGTATTCTTCATGTTTAAATGGCACTTTATAAAGTAGCAAGACCATTTATCAGGCATTTTATTGCTTTCCCTAGTGTATTTGCTAGTACAGGTAATGCAATACCACTTTGTGTGGACAATATTGCAAATATAATCTAATCAAAAAGATTTCACTCGGTAGCATGAGTCAGTGGCCAGAGAGGCTGCTGTGAAACGTTTTTCTGATCATAGTTAATTGTTTTTATATCTCTTTGCTGTGTTCCGTGAATATCACATCTACCCTGAGGTACCAGCACCTTCTAACATGATGTCGTGGGCTGAAGGTGTCTCAGTATTTACCTTAGTGTGATGAAAAGCAGATAGCCATTAACAAGGGCTGTCAGACATCGGGATGAGCTGCCCATGAGGGTGGTGGAGTCAGTATCCTTGGACATATAAAGACGTATAGATGTGGCACTCAGGTATATGGTTTAGTGGTGGCCCTGGCAGTGCTGGGCAAATTGTTGGATTTGATGATCTTAAAGGTCTTTTCCAACCTAAATAATTCTATGATTCTGTATGATAAACATACCTCATTTTAGCAGAGTTTTTGTGCTTTCACCCCATTTTCTTGCATCAGACTGCAGCCAACCCACTACAGTGTGGGGCAGTGCTGAAGGCACACAATGCTGCCTTTGTTTTGAACCACGCTGGTCCAGTGTCTAACAGAATTAAAGATGCTGCTCAGAGGGGTTGCAGTCACCTCCCCTCTCCCTGATAAGAGCCTGGCTCTTTGTTTTATGCTATAAGCATAAAACATGACTGATCCCCAGCTGATGAGCAGAGATAACATAATTGCATTTTATTCCTTCATGGGATTTCTCATGTTCTTTTTTTCTAATTCATGGATGCTGACATGGCATGCTTTTACTCCTGTTGTCATGGCAAAATTATATGTCAGGAGGAAAAGTATCTGTTGGTCGTGTCTTACAAGGCTATTTCAGAAGTGTGTCCAGTGACAAGTTAATGAGATGTGCATGTGTTTGTGGAAGCTCACCTGATTCCCCTCTCTAAAATCCTAATATGTCAGCTTTGTCTTCATGTGAATAGCAAAATAACCCAAATATACCGAAGTAAAGCAGCAATGTATTCCTCATGTTGATCTTGAGCCTGACTCTGTTTTGGGAAGTTGGGGAACATAGAAATGGTGGTGCCTCTGCATGCTGCTCTCCTGCACATCCAGAGACAGCTGCACTGAACTGAGCATGGAGTTCTCCTGGAAGGAAATGCCTGCTAACAAGGCAGTCAGAACAAACCTTGTGTAGTCAGCGAAGGCTTGCAGCATTTGGCAGGGCACCAGGATCCAAATATTCTTTCCTTAAAGACTTGATTTCTTGTTATGTGTTAATGTGACTCCTGGAGTGATCCTGGAAGAGTAAAAGACTTCAGCAGGGATTTGCATCTAGATTTGGTTTTGGGTTATTTTCCTGGGTGAACCTGCGTTAACTTTTATTGTCACTTCACGTGTCTGCTACAAAAAAGCATGGCCCTAACACAGACAACATGAGAGAAATAAGGGATCTTTATAGGGGACAAGTTGCAGAGCACCTAGTCTGGAGCAGTGGAACGGGAGAGGAGCACGCTCACAGCTCCGGGTGGAGAGGAGGAGGAAAGGACATGGCAGAAGGTGCAGAGACACTTTGGGACCAGCCCACAGAATGAGTGAATGCTCAGAGCTTCGGGTCTGAGCGTGGGCTTGGGAAGGGGGAATGGAGGGAGGAAGCCTGTGGGAGAGGGACGAAGAGGGTGATTCTCTTACTTGATTCTTGGCATTCCGCTCAGTGGGCAGTGATTTGATCTTTGATGGTAAACAGCGATTTCCTTTCATTTCCACCCACTGTAGAGAGAGGTGGAAAGGCTTCCCTCTGAGCCAGAGCTGCTGTCCACGTGTTCTGCTCTGGCCTTGTTCCCAGCTTTGGAGGAAACAGTTGCTGTCCTCCTTGGGGAAAGATGGAAAGGTACTGCTGCTATTTGATGAAATCAAAGATGTGCTTTTGAAAATCTCCAAAGAAATAGATGTTCTTGTGTGTATGTATATATATATATACACATATATATACCTACATATATACACACACCTATATATACATATACATACACCACAAGTGCTATGTATATAAATAAAAATGACAGCATTCTACTGTTTGCACTGAGCTGCCAGCTTTTGAATGGCTGCAATCCTGCGAGTAAGTGTTCATTAGGAAAAAGTGATTTCTGTAAAAAACTGCTGCTCTTGAGTGTTGTAGCAGACAAAGGAAGTGAGAGTGAGCTCTGTCTTGAATTGATTTTAAAAAAAAAAAACCTAAAGTGATCATTATGTCCCTCTGGTGCCTTGAAAGCTGAGTACAGAAGGAAACATGATGAAGATTGAGCTTTCTGAGGGAGACCTTGCACAAGCATGTGTAGGCTTTTCTCCTTGCACTTGGAGTTCAATATGCTGGATAATATTTGAAATGAGTATTTCTGTGTGCTGCCCTCAAGCAGCATGTGTGGGGAGCCACAACTGTGGAGCTCTTTTTCTGGGCCGCCATTGAATCCAATTGCTTGCTCTCCAAGGGTTCACTTCTTACGATTGGTACAGAAGTGATTTTTTGATGTTAAACAATAGTTACCTACTTAAGTGAAAGTGGCTAAACTGTGTAAGTGGTGGAAGAAGAGAGTGTGGGAAAATATTCCTTATGTCAACCCTGTTCTGTGAGGAAATAGTTAGATTTAAAAAAAACCTGAAAGAATACCAGCTGATTTTTCTGGACCAATGACCTGAAAATTCTAGAAAATTAAAACTTGCTTTCTTTAAAGAAGCTGACAGTCAATCTCACAGAGAATTTGTTTAGCCTACAAAAGGGCAGATACTGCCTTTGGTATGGAAGTTCAGCTGAGATGCTCAATGATGGGACTTAAACCTGGAGCACAGATGCAACCTCCTTTATAGCATATTAATTAAGCTTTTATTATAGAGATTGGTATTTGCAGTGCTGCTTCCTCCAGATCAAAAAACATTCTCTCCCTTCCTGCCCACAAAGTGAAACAATAAAAATGAAAGACAGTTACCATAGGTCTTAAATAAAACAGGAATATGAGAAAGAATTTGTGCTTCAGGCAGCCAGTCCAAACTGAATCATCAAATACACTTGTGTTCTCCAAGTCACCTTGCCTCCAGGAGGATCCTGTGTGGGTTTCTTATGTGCCCTACTCTCTGGAGGAAAAAACTGATTGTATGTTGCTTAGTAAGTACAGCAGTAAAAGCACATGGAAGTTTAAAGTAGTTAACATTGTGGGTTTTTTTGTTTTTATTTTACTCATTACAGAGGGGGTTTAAACTGGGGAAAACAATCATCTGCAAAATCTCCAGAGCTGGAGTAGAAGTGACATGCAGAAGCTTCATGCTGTCAGCTCAGCCTGTTTGTGCATATGCTGAGTGTGGCATATTTAACTGCAGGTTAGCTTGGGAGCTTGCAAGCTTTGAGGTTTTTTTAGTTTGATTTGTTTTTTTGATTTTTTTTTTTTTACTGCTTCGTAGCAAAATATTAAGATGAAAATACTGAAATAGCAGAAAGGTTTTACTCCTAAAATCTGTCATCCAGTCTTCTTGCCACTTTACATCACTTTGTGCAATTTCTGTGGGCTAGCTGGTACTGCGCCAAGTTAAATTTGATTTCTGCTTTGGTTTGAAGAAAGAAAGGATGAAGATTGTGAACTTGAAAGGAGAGGAAATGTGCAAGGATAGAATTTCTAATGTCAGAATTCTCTATTTTGGGAGTAATTAAATCACACAGTGCACAATTGCCAGGAGCTTAAGCTTGAGAGTAGTTTGCAAACCTGGTAGAAAAACAACCACAGAATTGCTTTTAAAGTTTGACCTTTTTTACTTTCTTGAATAGAAGAGGGAGTGAGGAACACTTATTCCAACAAGAACCTGATCTGGGGAGGTGGCCAAAACCAAGACAATGTCTGTACACTTTAAATAGCACATCCTCTTTCTGTCTGATTTTATGTGTATGCTGGTTTTAGATTTTTGGGGTTTTTTTATTCTGCTGCTTAAGTTACCTCGGATATTTCTATCTGAACCAAACTGTAATGTTTTTCTCCCCTCTTTCGGTAGCTGCCTCATGACAGAATAAAAACTGGATGCAAGTTGTGCATTGGGAAGTGATTGATGTGTGCTTGTGCAGCTTGTAGCACTATGAGAAACACAGGTGCAGCTGATGATGTTTGCTAGAAGTAGATTGAAAAAGCAAGAAAATGAAATTTCACTTCTGCACAGAAAACCTGTTGTAAAACTGCAGGGCAGGAAGCAATTCCGGAAGCAAAAACTCCATTTGTTTCTGCGGGACAAAATGAAGAGGCTTCTCCAAGGCCAGGTAGATGATAATTCAAACCACACACATCGCTGCCAGCTCTCCCCGGTGGAGATTGAATCAGACATGTTTGTTTGTGGAATCAAGAGAAGCTCTCCAAGCACTGAATTTTCCACAGCTGGAGGGGACTTTCATCAGGATGGAGGACATGATTCCAAGGGAGTGAGTGAAGTGTGTGTTGGTGAGGTGGAACTGAACTGGGGTGGCTACGTAAAAATACCATGTTCAGTTCAGCAGAACAAGAAGGACTTGCAGGGGAGTTCTTCTGATGGTATCACGCAGACCTCTTCTGAAATAAAGGGCAGAGTGTCTGAGGGGCAGGACCTTTCTTCCCTGAGCATTACCATGAGCTGGAGGGATGCAGCTGAAAGGCAAGGGTGCTTTCCCCAGGAAAAGACCGTTGCATACAAGAGTCGTACAAGGCAATCAAGAGACCGCTCGGCTGATGTGGTTGATTACATTGTTAAAGAGCTACAGGGAATAAGTCGAATCCAGACGGAGATTGCAGAGCTCCGTCAGCACCTCACCTTGATAAAAGGCTCTGTGGATGAAGTCTCCAGCTGTGTGGACACGGTCTTGAGTGAGATAGAAGGCCTGCAAGGTGGTTCTGGTGGCAAAACCCAGGGTACACATGCTCGAGAGCCAAGAAGGGAGGTACAAAAGGAAGAACCAGTGTTATATTTTTATGGCATCCCAGAGAAAGATGGCGAAAACACAGTAGAGCTTATCTGCAGCTTTTTGTCTGAATATCACTGTTTCAATGGTATTCAGTGCAGTAAGTATATAAAAGAGGCTTATAGGTCAGATATTGGTACAGGGAAGCCATTAATGCCAAGACCAGCAGTTGTGAAACTTGTCAGTTGTGAACAGAGAGACTTTATTTTACAGAAGTCTGTCCTTCTGCAGAGCTCAGGGGTCCGGGTTGCTACCAGTGAGGAGCGAAAGCAGCAGAATGGCCAGAGGGGCCAGAAAACAGATCAGTCTGGCTTCAAGAAAAATAATCAGAACTCGGTGAATCCTGATGGAGCTCAGAGAACTGATGCAGTTGGGCACCTTCAGAAGGAGTCATGCCAGGTTAAGTGTAAAAACACGGATAGGAAAGGACAGTGTGCAGAGGAGAGACTTGATGCTGTGCAGAAGTCAGCCTTGACCAAGAAAGACACCTTGATACCTGAAACTGGAAAGGAAGCACAAACAATAAACTGCAGTGAGCAGCCTTCAGATGACAGGGACGTTTGCCAGGCCGTTACTGAACCTCCACAGGTGACCGATTCGCCCAAATCAGGTGATGGAAATCACTGCTGCTCATCTGACTCTTCGGGCCATGCAAGCCAGATATGTCCTTCAAGTAACGGTAGTGAGCAGAGGCTTGACACTAAAAGCGTCACTGAGAATTCTTCTTCTCTTCTAGAAAAAGATGAGGGGATAACCACAGAAGAAATTGAGACAGACTATGATAACTCTTGCAAATTTACCAGTGCAGAGAAAGGTGATGTTCAAAGAGAAGATGTGTCTAGTGGGGTGACAACCATTAGCTATGATCATACAACAGATGAAATGGCTGACAGTAGTGACAGCTTGAAAGATATGATCCAAATGGACCTGAATGATCAAGATCCAACTGATCAGGTCTTTAGGGATGTCCTGGAAAATTCCCAGTATTTCCTTGACCACTCTCGAGACAACATTGATCTTGTAGACATGAAGTTTTACACTAATAAGCTTGGGAAAGCTATTCACCACTTCCGGTCTGCTCTGCAAGTGGTGTTCCATAAACTGGAGACAAGTGATTCTGAAATCCTTTTGGAAAATGATAGTGGCTTACAGATGGATGATGACAACACACTTATGCTGACCAGTTCAGGTATGGGTGGCAGCTCTGACTACTTTGCAGAAACCCCTCCTAGTCAGTCCTCTGAGAGCCAGGCAAACACAAACGCCAACAGTGAAGCATCTGCTCAGATGCAATTTGCTCCTTCCAGTCTTTCCTCTGTTTCGCATGAGCCTCCTGTTTCCAGCTTGATGCCGTCAACTGACTGTGAAGTCCCTACTGGGCAGCAGTTACCTCCTGAGGAGCTTGGAGAAGATGGGAACCGTCCACCTGAGCCAGCAAAGGAGTGCAGGCCCATGAGCCTTGACAAGGTGTGCGCAGAGACCATCTACCTGAACAAATGCATCAACAATTTCAAAAATGTGCTGAGGGAAAAGAGACAAATGCGTAGGAGACTCTTAAAAGAATTAGCGCAGGAAGGAAACTGGATTTCTGCTGAGGAGACAAATTCAGGTAAAATGAAAAAAAAAAAAAAAATTTTTAAGGAGATGTCAAAATCTGGTATTTGTGCAGCCAGTGGCCAACACTTCATTCTGTGGGTGAACTGTGAACATTCTGTGAGTTTATTAAAAGTTGTGAGCAAATAGTTACAAAGACAAGTACATGCAGTCTGCAACAGTACTGACAAAACCCCCTAAAATTTACTGTGTAACGCACTGAAATGCCAGTTAGCAAGCTTCATCTTCTTTTTTTTTTTTTCTTTGAGACAGGGAGATTTGCAGTGCTTCTTCAAAATAGCAGGTGCAAGGTTTTTCCATTATGATTCGTGACTTGGTTTCTTGTTAAATATAATAGCTAAGACATGTGATAACAAAGTGTGCATTTGAGCTATGAGTAGCCAGATTTGCAGTTTTGTGAGTTGAGTGGATCTAGACTTTAAGTGACTCTGTCACAAAGTGGGAGTTCTCAGTGTTTAATCACTGCTAGATGTTATCCTAGTAGAGATCTTTAAAAATACTAAATATAATAATAATAGCTAAAAAATTGAGAAGTTGATACTTGTATTTTGGTATTGTTTCCATAACTTGTCCATGAGGTGGAAAATTTTTTGTTTCTGAGAAACTACATCCCTTATTTCCAGCAGAGATTTTGAAATGTGTTACCACAGCAGATATGAGCTGATACAGTGGTGGAGCAGCGTTGCTAAGCCATTTCCTGAGGTTGTGGGAGATAGAGCTGACCAGCATCTTTTGATGGGACATGTTTTGACAGCCACAATTTGGTAAAACAGAACCTAAAAAGTTGAAGTGTAGGTCCATCATCCTCCTCCCTTTCCAGGCAGTGAGAAGGCTTTCTCAGTGTCATCCCTACAAATAACTACACAGTTAAGGAAAGAGGCTTTGTTTCAAGAGTGGAAGTTATTTTAACTACAGCTTGAAATCTTCACGTACTTCTTGTGAACTTCCTTGTGTCAAATACTGTGTTCACTCTTCCTGCAATTATGAAAGCTGATCAGAACGATCAGGGGGCTCCTCTCCCCACTGAAGGAGTCATCTAATGCCAAGTGCTTTTCCAATGACTCTGCTTTCACTGTGAAGAAACAATCTGTCAGCTCATATTTGATTTCTGTACAAGTGATCGTCTCAGTTATGCAGATCATAAAGCTGGTAATCAGTTCTTCGCTTTCTTGTTTTGTACAAGGTCTTTAGTATAGAGTTGGCTCAAAGTAAGTTTTTAATGAGGGAAATGCTGGGATTTGTTAGCAGGCTTGGCACAGATTTTTTTTATTTATTTATTTTTTGGGTTTTTTGGTTTTTTTTTTGTTAGTGTTTGTGTGGTGCTCAAGTCCTGGACGTATGTCCTAATATTAGAACCTGAGGGAACAGACAGTGGTTTGGATTAGCGTGTGCGACAGTACAGCAGAAGTACTGAAATAGCCTGTTTCTAAATGTGAGAGGAGGCTGCTCATCTCAGCAGAGTTTGAGCAGCACAGGCATGTTCACAAGGCAAGAAGTAGCCAAAACAATTAAGGAGGAGGAGGAACAGAGCTGGGCTTTGTACCATAGATCTGGCTTCAGGGTGACTTGGGATTTCTGGTCCTCCCTGGTTCAGTTTTCTTGAACATCATCCAATGATGTGACAAAAAGTTTGTGGCACCCGTGTGCCACTCTCATAAAGGTGGATCTGTAAGGTAGATTTGGCCACTGAAGCTGTAAAAATAAGCGTGTGATGAAGTCCTGATGTAGGAAATGTTCTCTGAGAGACAGGAGGAGTTAAAGAAATCAAAGGTTGTGGGAAAAAAGTTGATAAAGGATAAGAAAAGAGAGACCTTGGGGAAAAAACGCTGGAGATGTCAGGAAGCAAGGCAGCCCAGACTCTGACAGCTAGACAGGGAAGGAGTTGGAACTAGATGATCTTTAAGGTCTCTTCCAACACAAACCATACTGCGATTCTGCGACTCTCTGAAATAGTGTTGTTTTGGCATGCATTTTTCAAGAAAGAGAAGCTGCAGTTTTATGTCCTGTTTCAATGTACTAAAGTTTGAGCCAAGCTTTTAATTTCTTCCTTTGGAAAAAGCATCATACCTGGAATGCAATGAAATGTTGTTGGTTTGCTTTTTTCCCCAGCTGTAGATGAGTGTTTGTGTCTTACTTCAAAAACGTAATGTGTTGTTAATAGCCTTTTCAGTTACTGGACAAGGTCCACTGAATACCCAGTTCTGCAGCTGCTTTTTGGCTCTGAACCTGAACCTCACATGTGCTCAAAAGTACAGTTCAAGGTATTTTCTTAAATATGTTTGGCAGCAGCCTCCAGCAAAGGAATGGAAGATAAGTTTGAAGGTGTTGGTAAATATGCGTGTGTTGGTGAATCAGAGATGATGCACTGGCATAAAGGTTTAAATTATTTATAGTTGAACACAGATGCAAATTACCGGAAGAACTTGGAACTTGGCAGATGCATATAAATAATTGTTGTGTTTAATTCGAAGTCAAAAGAAAAAAAATATATCCCCTGAAAATCTGAGGAAGCTTTTAAAGTTTGAATTTGAGAAAAAGCAAAAAAAAAGTGTAAGTGAAGATGACGATAGTTTGAATTTGTTTAAAGAAAAGCCCTGAAATGCTAGAGATTTTTTGAGATTTAAGGTGACTGCTCAAAAGTGAAATGGTGGAAGAATTCTGTGATCAGGGTTTAGCCAAGTCAGTCACCGCTGATGCTGTGAGTGCACATGCTGTAATGAGGCACAGGATTTTAAATCTGTGTCTGCAGTTACTCATAGCTTTGCCAAATTTTACATTTGGCCTGAAGCTGACCCTAACAACCTTAAACTTATGGGGCTCAGAAATCAAAGATATTTATGGATTTTAAGCAAAAATGGGGTTTTGTGGGGTTTTTGTGGCTTTTTTAATGATACAAAAATTAGTCTAATGCAAGATTTATTGTTTAGTATTTGTACAAAAATAAGTTTGACCTATATTTAAGAAGCTCTAGTGCCCTGAGGTCTTAAAATTTGGCAGTGCTAGCCTGTGTCAAGGAATTTTCTGTGGAAAATCAACCCCAAATGAGCGGAGTGAATACGCTTTTGAAAAATGTGTAGTTTGCATATGCTCACTGGTAGCTTGCTACTGTTGAGCTGTTGCATTGCCAGAGACTCCATCTGTCCTCAGTGTTTTCCAGCCGGGAGCTAAAAGCAGGGTTTCCCTGCTCAACGTGACTGAGAGAGAGCCACAGCAGACCTGAGAGGGAACACGAGTCCAGGTCTCCCACATCTTCTGTGCTCCGAGACTCCACAGGAGAGGCCAGGAAGGAACAGAGATCAAATGCAAAGGAATTAAAAACCCTGGAATGAGGGATGTCTGGATCTGCGTGAGACACATTGAAACCACCCCAGGGTCCAAGTCAGGAGAGATTTGGCTTGGGTTGGAAGGGCTTGGAGTGACTTTGTAAAAAGAAGGACAAAACCAGAGGACTTGAAGTGGAATTGTGTCTGTCTAGGTGAGAAGGTTTTGCTTAATTGAACAGGACAGGCAAGAAGAAGGTACAGAAAATTATGTTAGAGAACAGTCAGAAGGGTTGATGCCCAGCAAAACATGTTCCTATGGGAGTCTGGAAGGCACCCCAAGTTTCCTCAGTTTCTCCAGGTCAGCCAGTCTGTGCAGAGCAGACTGCCAAACCACGGCACTTGTGCCAACCCTGGTGGTTGCAGCATCCTGCTGCTTGTGATTTCTCCTCCATTAGCTCCAAAGGAGAAATCTGCAAGGTGGTTCAGAGGCCGTCTTCCCTAATGAGCACCCATGCAGGCATGTCTTAAGGTGGAAAATAGGATTTTTATTTTAGCTACAATCCACCACTTCGTTTGCTAAAGTAATTTGACTTCTCCTTAGCGATTGAGTTAAAATAGCTTCTCTGTTTTCCTGTCTTAGTGATTGCATGTCTGTAATTACACCCATATAGACAGTAACTTCAAAAACTATTTTTGCTTTTAAACCAATTTGAGTGTCTCCTGTTGCCATGAAGACATTCCTTCCCCTCCATCTTTCATACACAAATGAGTAATAGGATTCTTCTGTGCAGATAGAGAATTATCTGATTGGAAGACTTAAAAAATATCATGTCTGTACCGGAAGTTTTGAGTATGACTCTCATGTAACTTTACTAGCCTTGAAATTGCCTATCCATAAACATGAGATTTAGTGTAGGAGGCTTTTGGATTTTTTTTTTTTTTTTTGCTCAGAGCAAAATTGCCTAGATGTATAAACCCAGAAAATATCTCTCTGCATTATGGTATTTGCAAAAGCAAAATGTGTTCCGTGGGAGCTGCCAGTTTCCTCGTGCTGGGCAAAATGTACAGGGGGTGAGGAAGGGAGCAGGGGGGATGTTTCAGATGCAGGCAGTGGATGCAGTGTGGGGGAGAGGGGAACAAATTTGTTCCTCTTCATAATAAATACAGGGTTTTTTTCCTGTATGATAAATAGTGGCTCCAATTCTGTATTAAGATTACTTAAAATTCTTCAGTTAATGAAACAGGAATGGTAACTCTAAAAAGAGCTCTTGAAAGCATATGTTTTAATGCATGTGCAGTTATGGATGAAATTCGATTAGTTTAACTTGAGGTTGTCTGTTAGAGATTAATTGACTGGTGCATGTCCTAGGAAGTGCATGGAAAATTCTCTGCTGCACAAATATGTTACCAACTTGTGGCAAACCTTTACCCCAATTTCTGTAAAAATCATTTTACAGAACCCATGGCAGAAATCTGGTCTACTAACTTTTGTTCCTCTCCTTCTTCTCTTTTCTTTTTTTCTTTCTTTGCAGAAGGAGGTAGAGGAGAGCTCCAGGTTGTACATGTTGTCCCTTGTAACCAGCATCTGTTTCTGAAACCCCTGTGTGTGCATGACTTGTCTTCCTGTAGCCAATTGCTCCCGCCGGGGTGCTGAGATTCAGTTTAGCATGTCATGGTTGTCTGAGGCATTGTTAACTCTGGGTACAAGTTAAGAGTCTGTTCAGTGCCTATGACCTTGTACAAAGAGGAAAGCATGAATGCTTGGAGTGATCTCCTCCCTTTGGTGCTCTGTGGGGTGTGTGTGATGTGCACAGGCACCATGTTAGCAAAGGACAAGTTGTTCGTCTTGTCTTCTCCAGTCTTCCTCTTTATGAATCTTGTTTAAACCAAGTATTTCCTCATTTTTCTTCAGTTACATTATTTCGTTTCATCTCTGTCTGGCTCGTCCACTTTCATCAGGTAAAGTCAAAAGTACGTCCGTGGGCTGTAGTAGTGAGATTAATCAAACCTGGATGCTGAAAGGTGTCTGCTGCAGGTCCCATGCCTTTTTAGGTAGTCACTTTGCTTTGAGCAGGGCCCTGTGCCCCATGGGAAGGGCAGAACTCTTTCCTTAACATACAGTTATTGTCTTTCTACTCATGGACTGGCTACCTCTCTGCCTGTTATCCTGTGGGCAGCAGGTAACTCTTTCCTCCTAGGAGGGTCTGCAGAGCTGTTTTGTCGGCTGCTGTGTGCTTTGTCAACAATTGTGTTAGCAACTGTATCTCACACAGAGAAATTACTGGCTTTTGGATCCTCAACTGTTTATTTTCATGACTCTGGGCTATGTGCATTCGGTGCCTGCTGTGCTTCCCTCTCTCCTGTAGTTGTATAAATGAGGCTAAACTGGTTTCCAGGAGAAGCTGAACCTTGCACAAATTTTGAACCTTCATGCAGATGTCATCCTTTGAGTTTGATGGATTTGCGTTTCTATGCTTTATTGGCTCATGTATCAGCAGTTTTGTTTCCTTCTTACTGGTAAATATCTGTCCATTAATGCTTTTTCAGGAATGCAGAGATACCTGGTGTCAAATATCAGTGTTAAGTTCAGTCCCCTTTTGGCTTCAGTGCAAAACCACTGTAACCTCCTTTAAACTGCTCATCTGGCTTGAAAAGTGGTACTGGATGATACATCAGTTGGAAGGAGCTTCCTTTGGGGCTCTTCAGCACTTAATTAAATAGATGCTGTCACGAATACAGAATGAATTTAAAATAATCCCTTGACTTGTTGCAGCTTTGGATTCCATGTAAAATGTAGCATACTTGAGTGAATGAAGACATTGAACCACAAGACTGACTTGTTTAATTGGTAGGATTTAGTTCAGTCTGACTCTGTTAATGCCACTGAAGAAATGCTCTAATTAGGCATGACCAGAAGTGTAATTTAGTCAGTGAAACAGTTGCTCCTTGTTTTAGTCTGATTCAGATTAACCTATATCTAACTGCGGGTTTTGAGGTTTAATAATAAAACATGGTATTTGAAAACAAGTTAGGATGATTTTCAAAACAAATAAGAAGTCATTATTGATTTTTTTATCTGTTTAAATGAAGCAGCATAAAGCAGCTTTACATGTTTTACATCTGTTTTATATTTTAAGAGGATAATGTACTAGACACAGTACTTAAATGTGATGGAAAATTACATTGTTCAGAAGCCTTTTATGTGGAGAGCTAGATTTATATGGAGGGCTAACAGATCTGTGGATGTTCTTCCTTTCCCTTGTGCTGCTCCAGACTTTGTGATTTCTTATTTTATTTTTTTGCCGCTCTGTTCATTTTATGGTCTTTCCTTCTATAGAAGTGCATAATTGTTTGTTTTGTCCATTAAGGTATCTTCTTGTGTATGAGAGAATTTGCAAAATTTAAAAATTGCAGCTTAGTTAAATAACTTCTCAAGTTAATTGTAAGCCCAGCTGCTGCTTTTCCTGAGTAAGCAGAACTCGTGTTGTTTCCTTTTTAGGCTTCACCAAACATTGCCTTCCTTATGACTGAATACTTTGCCTTAAGTGATGATGTCTGTTGCCTTGTTTAATTCAGGGCCTTAAATTTATGCTGCCCTGTCACTGGCATTGTTTTGCTAACTGGTTCTTGGTTGATAAGAAACTTTAATTATTTGGAGAAGACCTTTCAGCAGCTGGTTACAGTATGCTTTACTGTGAGTGAATATACTGCAGTACTAGGGGTGATAAGCATTTCCCCATTTGAAGGTAGGTATAAAAATGTTGTCCACCAGCATCAGAAATAAAAAAAAAGAAAATCACGTAAGGATGTGGTGGCCTGTTTTGTTTATATGTTTGTTTCTCTGTTGTTTCAGTGCTCCTT
The DNA here is from genome assembly GCA_013398955.1 of Callaeas wilsoni. NCBI lineage: Eukaryota > Metazoa > Chordata > Aves > Passeriformes > Callaeidae > Callaeas > Callaeas wilsoni. Next base: position 144,053 of record VWPU01000984.1, read on the forward strand.
TATGTGTTTACTGGAGATTTTTAAAAAAATTAAATTTCAGATTCAGTCTGGTGTGGCTGCTTTCAGGGAAAGATCAAGTGACAGAGCTGTGCAAAGTAGGCCATAAGCCAGCAAAACACTTCTGTGACATGCAGCATGTGGATGACAGGGTGTTAAATGTATCTGCTTTCCCTTTGCCCTCCCATTTATCCCTGGGAAAGACAGTGCTAAAAACTCTCACAGTTGTTGCAGTGCTCTTCTCACCTGCCTGTTTTTTCTGCTGCTTGCCCAGGCTCTGACCAGGTCAGGCTGCTGCCGTGGGCCGAACTTGAGGAGACCCATGGCTGGTGACAAGTCCCAGGGCAGCTGCTGGAGCCCTGCTGTGTCCTAGCACAAGTGCTGCCTTTGGAGAGTTGGAAACTCCCCACCTGCAGCAAATCTGTCTGGGTGGACAATATTGATGTTTGCTTTCTTTAAATGAGGAGGAGTATGTGAAGAGTTCTTACTCCCAAGAGGGGTGCAGACTGTGGATTATTTTGTTTAACTGATATTGGTGGAGATGTCTTAAACCCTCATGCCAGCACGTGTAGCTAATGCAGCCTCTGATTCTTTGACTCCACGTATCGCTGCAAGAAGGGACGGCAGAGGACTTCTTGGTGACTGCTGCTGTGTGATATTATACCATTTCCTTTTATATAAACCTCCCAATTTCATTCTCTAGAACTTTTTTGGTTTGGTGTCTGGTTCTCCTTTTGAAAGGCTTCTATAGAGCTGTCATCTTTGAATTTTCATCCTCTGCTTAGCTGCAGTTCTTCTCCCATTCACCTGCCTGTTGAACAAACACAGGAAAAGGTTCTTTATGCTAGAGTAAGCAAGATGTTTTGTCCTTCTCCTTATAGTATTTTGTTTACATCCTCCAGCTGCTTTTGCCATTTTCCTTTGTGATTTTTCTTTACTTTGATACAGAATAAAAAGATTTCATACGCTTTTCCAGAGTAATCTTGCCAACACAGTAGAAAAGTGTTCATGCTTTTACTTCCATGGAGACATTTCATTGGACATACTCTATGGATTATGTTCTTTTCCTACCTGGCTGTATCATAGAGGCTTATGGTCAGTGTGATGACTAGAACTCAAATCCATTGTCACGTGCTTTTCTCCACTGAGGAACACCTTGTATGCAGTCAAATTCATGGCAGCCTTTGGGGCCTTCACCTTGCCATTTTTTCCATGTTTAATCCTCCATTGTTGAAGTATTTACTGCCATCAGTTCTTTCCACTGGATCTATGAGTTCAGTATCAATAATTCTCCTGGGTTTGTCATTTCCAGATTTTATCAGCAGATCCTACTTACTCCCACTAGCTTCCGTATTGCGTTGTCCATGGCTGGCTCAGTTACAGTTACTTGTTTATCCACCTGAAAGCTCCTTCCTCCTCCTCAGCTTATCCGGCCTTATTAACGTCACATGGCACTGCATCAAAAGGGTTTTTTTGAAATGAAAAGTCAGTTCATCATTCATTTTACGGTTAGAGAAAAATAGTTGCTTTGTGAAACAAACACAGAATGTTTGCAAAATTGGTTGTGCCTCTGTTATATTTTTTCCTGTTTTTCAGTAGCCTCCATCTTAATTCTTTCCGTCATGTTTGCTCAGAACCTTCTCAAGCTGTTGAAGCCAGTAATGGTCCTGCACTAATCTGGATCACATTTCCCTCCTCCACACACACAGAGACTTTAACTGTGGGTACTGCATTGACTCTTCTACAGTCTCAAGGCATCAGCCTTCATTTGATGGATGTCAGGTGCTGGTTCTCTTGGCACTTTCTCAGGGAGAAGGCTGCCTGCAGCAAATTAGCTCTTTACTTTGCTTTCAGCAGGTGATAACTCCTGCTTTCACACAGCCATCACCTGCTTTGGCCCTGCATCAATATTGTCACTTACTGAAAGCCTTTTCTTTTGTTTTATGCTGTTATGCCCAGATGATTTTTAATCTTGACCCTAGAGAAGCTCTGCCTCTTGTTTTCTTTTTATTTGCATGTCTGAAAGGCTTGGTAAAAATAAATTATACTTTTGGTCATTTATTTTAATTATCCGGAACTCCTGGCAAATTTTACTTTGCACATCACAAATCTGGGACATGATGGAGGTTTGTTTCCTGATCATACTTTCTGCCCTCCACACGTCCACATTCCTGGCTTTTCTCTGTTGACTCATGGCTGCCTGTGGGAAATTGCTTAGCTAGAGAAGAGCTTTCCCTGTCTCTTTCCTCCCCTCTTTTTCCCAGATTCTCGATGCTCTTGTAGTCTCCAGTCTGCAGTAAACACGCTGTTTTGTGATCTGTTAATGTCTCAAATATCAGTCACTTTTATTTCGTTTCTCACATAAAATGATCGAAAACTTTATTACTGACTCCTTCTGCCAGTCAGTGTTGCCACGTTTGTGTTTGTCATTCTCTGTCACATTCTCAGCACAGCTGAACCATCAGTGTCAAGCTCAGTCCAGTATGAAACCTTTGTCCATTTTAGTGTTGCTTTCTAACCACAGCTCTTCCAAGCATTCCAGTGCAAAGGTAGGGATATCCTCCCTTGTGTGCTCAGAAGGATCTGGTTGCATTTACTTTATTAAGTCTCTCTTGACCAGCAGTTGGTTCAGATCCCTCCAGAGGAAAAGCAGATTTCAGGCTGAGGGGTTTTGGAAACACAGCTTGGTGGAGCCTGGTGTGCTGCTGCAGCTGTGGGGAAACGTGCATGGTACTGGACTGTGGGTCTGGGCCCCTTCCTGCTCTGCAGGCCTGTCTGATCGTGTCCATTCCATGATGGATAACATTACACCGTTCAATCTGTTTAAACATAAAATAACAAACATTATTAATATGTAGTCTTTAAATCTGCCTATCCCTGAATTTGTAGGACTCAAAAAATAAAAAGTTTGGACGTTTGCTTCTCTTCAAGTTGTTACCTCAAAGACAGCTCCTTTTCCTTGGTTATTTCTGTTCTTCTTGGGTGTCTTTGTCTGTCACCTGTGAGCAGTCGGGGGTTGCACAGCTCACCCAGAGCACAGGTTAGGGGAAAAAAAAAAGAAAATAAGAAGAAACTTTCTTTTGGGGCTATCTTCTTTTATCTTGCATAAAGTTGGATCTTATTTTCTGACTCAAGCTCCTTTACTTTGCTGACTCTCAAGTTGTGAGTCCCATGGTTGGAAATCCTTTCTTTTTCACTGTGTGCAAGTTGCAGCCTCCTTTTTCTCTTGGCAGATGTGATTACCTGAGGTTGGAGTTTTAGCTCTTAGCATCGTGACTTGCTTAGTCCTGTGTGAAAGCAGCATTTCTTTCAGGGAGCACAGCAGAACATAAGACCTGTGAGCTGAAACAAAGAGGTTTCCAGTTTCGGGTAACCATTTTCCCCTTATTCAGAAGCTATTGTTTCTTCCAGGTACATTGCAAGTGTTCAAGTACTTATCACTTCCCTCATTAGTCCACTGAAGATCTGCAGAGAAACAGAACATCATTCTATACATGTAGTCTTAATGTGAACATGAGAACATTTGAATTCATAAATACGAATCCCCACATTTTCAGTCTGTGGTGTTTTCCATCACACTGTGGGATGCCAGTTGACCTGCAGGTGGTGGCCCTTGTTTCATGCCTGTTGGAAATGAAATACTTTCAAAAAAATGAGTGAAGCTGTATTGGGACCTCTGCTTAGGAGACTAAAGAGTTATTGGATTTGGGCATGAGCAAAGCTCGCAGTTGTTCATACAGAGATCCATGTTAGTCTGTCATTTGTGCATCTCATACAAGGACTTTTAATTTATAGCATCTTCATCACGACCACATTCATATTAAGTGGTGACCTGTAGTAACAGGAGCTCTCCAATAACTCGTTGGAGTCGGGGGAAAAAAAAAAAGTTGGTCTTCAAGACTGCCTTTTGAATGAGGAGTTGCACTGAACAGGCTCTTCAGGTTCCAGTCCTAGCTGTTCAATGAAATTGCATAGCCTGTCTGTGTCTGTATGACTTACCCTGGCATCTTGGTCACTTGAACAACTTTCTGTATGCATTTACCTGCATGCAGTGTGGTCTGTTACCCTTTTCACAGAATACAATACAAATACTTTTTGTGGTGTTTCTGGAAACTAATTTCATGTTGGTTTTTTCCCTTCCCCCACTTCAGGGCCAAGATGAGGCTGATCCGTCAAAACCACCCTGGCTCAAAGGAGGGTAAGTGGTATTTTGAGACATTTATCCCTGTATTTATAATTACAGTGTACTTTAGAGGTCTGCAGTTCAGTCTAAGTAAAAATAGCATTTATGATGTTTTCAATGAAATAATCAAGTGGCCAGACCTCACTTAAGGCTAGGCTGCTGCTCTATTTCAGTCTCTCCTTAAGCAGCTGGAGATGGGCTGTACAGCTTTTCCAGACCTGTGGTTAAGAACAAGGCTATAGTTGCAATGTATAATCTGTAATGTATTGGTGGCAAGTGCTTATGGCAGCAGCATTAAATAATTGCTACTGAGCACCTCAGAGTGGTCTGGATGAAATCCTTTCTCCTGGATTAGTCATTGGTGGCGGCAGAGGGGGGAAAGAGTAGCTCTGAAAGAGTGCTGCGCCTTTTGCCCTTAAAAGAAGAAGATAGATTTGGGGAGCTCTTCTGTGTTTGCAACGATTCCTTGTGGTAGTTAAAACAGCACTAACTCTAGAAATGATTGCAATTTATATTTTTAAAGCAGTGCTCATCATGCCTGTTTTGCACAGATAAGAGTGAGCAGGCCATGCGTTCTCTCCACACCACACTACTTTGCAGCAAGTGAAGCAGACAAATTCTAATTGTAATTTCAGCATGACACTCTGTGGTAATAGATGCTAGCATGGCAGCTTCCCTGCGATCCTCTGGCAGGAAAAAGACAGTGACACATTTTACAGGTTTTGTGCCTGGTACATGCTCGGGGTGATTCGATTTAGTGGTGGGGCACCCATTAGGAGCTGTCAGTCAGCAGCAACGAGATTTGCCCTGAAATCTCGGCCAGAGATTGGCTTGCTGTACTCTTAAGTTAATTCTCATACTACTGAAGGAAGCTTCCCTAATAAAATATGAAGTTAAATTGGAGGCTTCATTATATGGCTTTCTGCTTTTGGAGTCATTGTTCTGTGGTGTTGATATTCCCACAAAGCGTTACCTGCGGATGCCAGGAGCTGCCTAGCAACCCTCTGCTTTTCCCAAGGAACCTGGGACTTGGTGAGCGGGCTGCTGGAGAATTGGCAATTTTCAGGAGCAGAAGACAGTGATTTATTGTAACTATAAACAGCACCTTCTCCTGCTTTAACAAGTAGACAGTGTACTTGGTTTATTGGTTCATGCACACAGAATTATTTCCTAGCCTGAAAGGTGGATGCACCTACAAGTCCTGAATTACTTAAACATACATTGTCAATTCAAGGCATTGTTTGCTCTAGTCTGCAATTTTTTTATTTTCTATGCAAGATACAACTAAACAGTCTGGCTAATGTAGTTTTGACAAAAGTTTGTCATACTTACTCATCTCATGCAAGGGATTCCCGGAGAAGGTGGTTATGGGTGGTAAACCTGTAATTCCACCCTTAGCCACAAAGTATATTAAAGCATTTTATGCTTTATTAGCCTCAAAATATATCAAAGCATTTATGTTTGGAGTTGTTCTTTCAATGTGAACATTAGAGTTGTGGCTTGATTTGAAAGAAGTAGTCATCCTCTGTCATTGCAAACCAGCTTGCTTAGATTGTCAAGATTTAATGGAAGCTTCTGTGTGATACAACTTGTATTAAAAGATGAATACATGCTTCAAGCAATTTTCATTTATAGTATAATGCAACAGGAGCTCCCTGTCTGTAATCACTGGCTTTGGAGAGATCACTTTAAAAAAAAAGATACAATTGGTATTACATATCAGTCTCTGGATGTAGTATCTCATATCGAAATCTTTTATTTTTTAGTGCAAATTATCTTCTCATATAGAAATGCTATTCGCTCCTCAGTACAGCTCTCCATAATAACGCTGTAAATATTACATCCACTGCAGAGGAGAGTTACCCTATTACATATAAAACTACACTGTGCATATTTGAGGCACTGTCAATTCTTCTGTCTGTACAAACACTGTAATTTTATTAAGCGAGGTAGCAGTTGTGCTTGAATAAAGAGACTGAGGTAGCTGAAAACACAACACTTTTGAAAATTAGGAATTGTTGATTTTTTTTTATTAATATTAACAAACTAAAAGCAGATCATCTGGGTGTATAACTATGTAGGTACTAGGACACCTCTCTTTAGTGACAAATTCAAGCACCTTTCAAATATGTTTATCATCCTGGCTTACCACTGCTTCTCTCATAAACCTCAATCTATCAAAAGTATTTTGCAACAAACCAAGTTGTAACTAGGCATGTTTCTCAAGCACAGTAATTTATATGGGCTCATCTTGAATTTATAAAGCATGCAATTTTAATGTTCTTTTTCTTTCCTGGGAAATGTCAGAGTATCACAGTTTCCTTTCAATTATATTAGAAAAAAAAATTTGAAATCATGTAGGAAAAGACTGTTAGCAAGAGCATTAACTGTGGAGTTTTACTTGTGAACATTTTGTTGCATCTTTCCAGGTTATAGATTCTCCCTTTCTATTTTATATATGCTTTCATAATTCAAGTGATTTACACAGATCCTTGACCCAAAGCTTATCAATAAGCTGTGTTGTGGTTTAAGTAATCCTGGGATTCTTTGCATGATCTGAGTAGTCTGCCATGACACCCATTTTACCCCAGAACAGTATCACTGGTATCGGAAAGGTTTTGTAATGTAAGGGCAGCAGACAAATATGGCAATATAAACATATTTCTTCCTTCTTGATGTGGGTGAGATTTTCCTGTAGTAAGTCAGAAGGGATTTTTGCAGTGTGTATGACTTGGTCAAAATTTTTTTCTGGAATTCTCTATCGGAAATGATGATAGCCTGTAGTGAAAAACACAATGTGGCCTCGCTGTGAGGATTTCCAGTGTTGGAAAACTGCACCACTGGAAAACTGCAGAGCTGACACGGCTCTCACAATTACATGTGACTGCTCACCTTCCCACCAGGCTTGTTCAGTCAGCAGCAGCTGTCAGCTCAGCCATGGCTTGGACACGTCACCCTCCTACGCCCCATCAAAAAAGTCAATTCTACTGTTACAATTCTGTCACGTTTCTTTAATAATGGACTGTTTTCCTCTTTGTCACAGCCTCATGCTAGGCTGTGTTGTGACACCCTTGTCCATCCTCAAGCTATCGTATAGGTTTGGTCACACTGGATGTTTTGTTGTTGAGTTTTTTTTACCTTTGGCTGTATTTAAGGAGGCTTGAGTAGGCTCTGCCCTCTGATGGCTGCAAGTTGCCTCTTGTCATTTATCAATGTCACAATTTTCATGGCATGTGCAAATTTGTAGTGGCAGCTTGATTTCCTAGATTGTTTTGAAAGGTAACTCCATGTGTGGTTTTTATGGCTATAAGAGCAGTTTGTCCCATTCTCCTTTTTCCTGTAATTTTCCTGCAAAGCATTTTGGCTGGATATGTTGTACCAAATCAACAAAATAACCAGGCTGAAATTACCAGCCAGTTTATCACACAAATGCCAAAACATGTAAGCCAGAGTGGTAGGGAGTGAAGACAAATGGCTAAGGATGGAGAGGCAGAGGGTTCCTTTGCAGTCTCTGTAACCAAGAAGAAGACCTCAGGAACCATATTGTTAACGTTAGCAGGGCCTAAGAGCAGGGTGGAGATGGGGAAGGTGAGAGAGACACTGAGAAGCGCTGTGGATTTTGCCTGCTGGGCTGGGTGTTCATTGCAGGGAGGAAGCCACATCAGAGAGGGGTGTGTTCAGTTTCCAGCTTTCGGAAAAAGCATTATCTAAAGTCTGTAGAGATGGATGCATTTACTGGGGGCCTTTAAGCTGGATTAATAGACCTTCAAGTACAGGGTTGCATCCATGTGGTGTTACCAGTGAGTGGCAGGATCCAGGTATGATTAATTATCCAGGCTGGTCTCATCTGGAGGGAAGCAGGTTATGGTGTTTTATTTCATCAGGCTCTGACTGTTGCTGGGGTAGTCGCCCTTTCGCTCTGTTGTCACTTCTGCCAGCAAATGCCATCTCTTGTGTACAGGTCTGCATGGCTTGAAATGCTGAGCACCTCTAATGGTCTCTCTTATAGAAATAAAAATATCTTTTCTCCTCCGATGCTGGGTTTTTCCTAATAGTTATACAGAGCTCAAGGGCCAGTATTAAGTGTGTTCTAGACTTAGAATGAGAAGATGGGTAGCAGCATCCTGCCCCGGGGCTGATCCTCTTTGACGTGCTCCCTCCTAACCACCAACACCAGGCAGGAATGTCTGGATTGTTGTGTGTGAAGAAGATAAACACTTAATCGTTTGTAGCATTAACTTTACACTTTCTTAAGTATAATCTTCTGGCTGTTTTTCTTCCTCCAGTAAAGCATCCCCCTCCCAACCCTAAATTAATTAGTTTATTTTTTTCCTCCTGAATTTCCAGGCCTGCAGGTGGTCTCTATGGCATCGATAGCATGCCTGATCTACGCAAAAAAAAGCCAATTCCACTTGTCAGTGATCTGGTAAGAGATTTGTTTGTTTCTCTTCTGCCACACAGCATTTACGCAGCTGGCTTTACTTTTTTGATATATGGGCACATTCATTGTCACTTCAAGAAGCTCAAGCATTTTAAATTATTTCTTATGCTATAGGGTTAGGAGTACTGCTTGAAAAATCTCAGTGAGAATGAGCTATGGTTTTGTAGACAGTTTCATTCATTTGACGGAATTAGGGTATTTTTCATGTTCTTTATCCTTTTTATTTTACACAAAATATTTGATTGTTTTTAGACCTGCATAATTTTAAAATGTTTTGCTAAAAATCACATACCTTAGAGAAAGTTGTAATGTCCATGTGAGGTTTGGCAGCTTACCAGAAAGTTGGAATTTCAGAGGATAGATAAACGAGCATATGTGCTTGGATTTTAAAAGCTATTTGCAATATTGCCAGTAGACTTCGGCACTGAGGAAGCATGAGAACCAAGCGAGTAATGAGGACAAGTTTCATATGCTTGTATGATATGGTGAAATAAAGCTTCTGCAGGACAAGTGGTTTTCTGTTGGCTGTATTCAGTACACGTAGCGATTTCATACTTGAGAGAAATGCTGTAACAGCTGAAAGACCAAAGTTTCTATATCCTGTAATTCATGTGAAAAGATGCATACAATTTTATCTGCCGGCTTATGCATGGGCAGCTTGGTATGTGTCTAGCTAACTGCTTGTATCTTAAATCTTTGCAATAATGGCATTAACTTGTGTTACTTCCCTTGAATGCATTCATTCTCTCTCTTCACAGGCCATGGTAAGTGCAGGTGAAGACTATCCATCAAGTCTTCACCAGAAAAAAAAAAAAACCTTTACTTTACGTTATTTCCCCCTCTACTTCTTTGCTTTTTGTTTTGAACCTGCAGTATTGCAGTGAATGCATATCCTGCACTTTGTCCTGCTCCATCACTGTTGGAATGAACTTCTTCAGTTTCTCTTGAAACAGCATAAAGCAGAACATAAATGGTACAAAACTGATAGAGTTGGATGATTTAAAAGCAAATGCTGCTATCTTTAAATATCCTTCTCTGCTTTCACGTTACTGGAGTGGCTGTAGAAATCCCTTTTGTGCCACTGTGAGGTGCTGCAAAGACAATGGCCTGTGCTGTCCACAGCTGCAAAGCAGTTTTGGCATGATGTGAAAGGCAGTTCTTTGAGGGGAAAATGCAGTTCATTGTGTTCAGTGATGGCTGATGAATGTGATACACATTCAAACCTCTGCTCCCAACTCACTCCCCTTTCTTTTATCCTTGTTAATTGCAACATCTTTACTGTCACATTTCGGGGTGTTGTATGTTTTGTAAAGCTGATGAAATAATCTCCTTTTGGATATGAATGGAAGTTAGGTATAGAAAAGTGAGTCTGTTGTAGTGACCTTAGACAGTAGAAGGGCTACTGTTGCTACCAGAATGTAGAAGTGGAGATGGGAACTCAGGTTTCATTGGCAATTCTTTCTGAGAAACAAACAGAAATTTACCAGAGTGAGACTGGTTATGGACAGAAGGAAACAAGTTGGAGACCTTTCAGAGTATACATTTGACTCCTCTGAGATGTGAGCAGTCATTTAAGAAACCACTTTAAATGCAGTAGATTGCTAGTTTGGTATCTGGCATGGCAGTCTCCTTGCTCACATCTCTGGTCATGTAATGCCATTGCACTTGCAATTATTGGTGGTGACTAAAAAACTTTCTTCTTCCCTAGTCACTGGTTCAGTCCCGAAAAGCCGGAATTACCTCAGCAATGGCCACTAGAACATCTCTCAAAGATGAAGAGCTGGTAAGTGGGAGGGTTGCTTGGCTTCTCTTAATTCTTAGCAAGCAAATTAAAGGGATTTAGTTCTCTGAGATTCAGAGTCAGCTTCACAGATGTCTAGAAATATAGATGCAAAGCTTCCTGTATCATTTGTTTTAAGAAACTAAACACATAAAAATAATACTTAATGTACCAATATAATCCTGAAAAATGTAGAAACACAGAATCACAGAATATGCTGAGTTGGAAAGGTACCCATCAGGATCATTGAGTTCAACTCCTCGTCCTGCATAGGACACCCCAAGAGGCACCATCTGCCTTGACAGCATTGTCCAAACACTTCTTGATCTCAGTAATCTTACCATTTCATTCTGTGCTATCTGCCATAAGGGTCAGTGTGTGAAACTTGCTTTATTCAAGATATTTCCAATCCACAAACATTAATTGTTGTCTTCCAGTTTTTTAATGCCCAGGAAGACATTTTTGGAAGGCGAGGGGTGTCTTCTGACACTGCATGTAAAAATTTGATACATTTGTCCACCTTAAATGTGTAGCTTTATTGCACTGATCATGCCTTTTCCTGTAAAACTCTTGTGTTAATCAAGGCTCAGTCACCTTCCTGGATGTTGGTTTACGTGTGCTCTTGCCTTTCAGAAATCTCATGTCTATAAGAAGACCTTGCAAGCCTTAATTTACCCCATCTCTTGTACAACCCCACACAACTTCGAAGTGTGGACAGCCACAACTCCTACTTACTGCTACGAGTGTGAGGGGCTGCTGTGGGGCATCGCACGGCAGGGAATGCGCTGCGGGGAGTGCGGGGTCAAGTGCCACGAGAAGTGCCAAGACTTGCTCAATGCTGACTGCCTGCAGAGTGAGTAGTGGCCAGTGGAGTGGGACTGTTCCAGAAATTGTTGCCAGAGCTTTCATAAATGTACTGCTGATATCTTAGGGATCAGTGAAGCTGCAGTGATTAAAGTGACTGTGTGTTTTCTGAAAAGGTGCCATAGGGCTAAACCTACCCCCGTGGGCACAGACAGCTCCACTGATGCAGAACTTTGCAACATTGTGCTTGATATCCTTTAAAAGAAGGTTTAATTCTTGACTCTTTCACATCTGTTTGCTGGTTTTGGTTGCTCTTTTGTTTGTTGGTTTGTTGTTTTTTTTTTCTTGTTTGCTCTCTTTGTGTCAGCTCAGGTTGTGTGTTTGCCAGCATATCCTGCATTGAAGTGTGGGTTGGATGAATAGGGTATGAGGCTGAATATTCTTTTTTTGTTCTGTCCCCCCTGTCCTGGTATTGCAGTCAGGATGCTTGTTCCAGCCATCAGTCTGTGCCACTCTTTTAAGCTTTTTAGAGCAACGCTCAGTTCCTGCTTAGGGAGTAGAGTCTCTGGATTTAGCTTGGATTATCTGTACCATCAGCAGCCTGGGAAGGCATTTTGTCTTTTCAACAGTAGGCCTGCTTGGCTGAATCACTTTAGAGACCTAGGGCTGAGTTAGCAGAGATGGTGAGTCAGATAAAAAGGTGTTGTTTGAGTATATGGGCAGTATTTCATCTTCCTACTAGCAATTCTGATTATTTTGTTGATGCGAAAAACTAAGTAAAAAGCTGAGTCATCTCTTCAAGGAACTCTATAACTTTGCAGAATAAACGACAGCTTACATAAACAATGGAGAAATTTAAAAGGAATTTGATTAAAGGGGAAAAAAATTAGAAGAAAGTATTCATTTAGGCATCTGCCTTGGTCCAGTTGTTTTTATTTGCTTGTAATACCATGTCTCGGTTTGGACAGGT
>VWPU01000985.1:0-133599 GCA_013398955.1 Callaeas wilsoni
ATTTTCTTCTTAAATACATCATCGTAGAGGCGTTACCAACCTATCTCATTGGCCCAGTTTTGGCCAGCAGCGTGTCCATCTTTAGAGCCATCAGGGATTGGCTCTGCTGGACATGGTGGAAGCTTCCAGCAGCCTCTCACAGGAGCCACCTCTGTGTGCCCCTTTGCTACCAAAATCAGGCCATACAAAACCAATACACAGGCCCTTGGATTCAGGGTGGAAACTCATTTTGAGTGATCAGGCTCTTTCCTCACCCACCTCACTCCCTGACTTGGAACCAGGGAAATCTTAGCAGTGGTATCTCCCAATCATCACCTCCATGGTCTCCCTGCCTGGCCCTGGCTTTGAAGGTCACTCCGAGGCTTGCAGAGTCATCTGTGCTATGGACTGGCAAATTCACACCCTGAAGTTACAGGGCAGATGCCAGTATAGACATGAGCTTCCATACAGATGTTCCCTCTCAAAGTGTGAGAGGCTGGGGTGACCTTGGGAAGCAGAGGAACAGGCTCCAGCCACTTCTGCAATGATGCTAATGAGATGGACATTACTCTACATGCATTTGCTTCACCCTTTGGAGACACACCTGGCCTTTCCCAGAATTCTCCCTTGGATGGGTGGAGGTGAGGGGCCACCACCCTGACTGTCACAGCGAGCTGTGGGCTGGCACACAGCCCAGCCTGGTACCAGCCCTGAGCCTCTTACAGCACATGGACACCCACCAAATCTAGAAGAGCTCATTTTCTGCAACTTACAGCCCTGCTGGTTCCCCTACCCCTTCCTCACCAGGAAAAGAGCCAAGAGCTGAGCAAGTCAAAGAGCGTCCTTTGCCACAGGTGGCCCAACAGCCATATGCCGATGCCCCAGAGCTTGGCAGGCCCTCTCATGGCCTGGGTGGAGTGGTTGAGATGACCTGACCCTCCACTGTAGTGATAAACTCCCTTCCAGGGCTGTCCCACCACTGACCCACTGGAGACTGAATGATAAACAGAGAGCCAAGTCTCTTGGTGGAACACAGCCAGGTCTCCTTCCTCAGCTGTCCACCTTCCCTGAGGTCCTCTCATGAGTGAGGAAACAGACATGAAGGGATGGGGGAATCACCCTGCTCCAGACTCTGTCTGCCAGGACACCCCACCGGAGCAGAGCAAGGGTTCTGATGCGTGTGGTGGCTCATCGCCAGCCTGATCCACACACCAGCAAGGGGACAGGAGCTCTCCAAGAATCCCACACAGCCGTGGCCCCAACCAACTTCTAGCAGCATCACAAACGAAAGCTCAACTTGAAATGAGGAAGGGGGTGGAGAACCTGCAATGTGGTCAATGCCATGGGAGAGAGGAGGGAGGGCCTGCAGTAGATCAAGGAAGAGGAACGGGGAAGGCGAGGTTTGGGAAAGCAAAACCCAGACATCCAAGGGATTTTGCTCCATCACCAGCGTCGGAGCCATGGCCCTGAGCGCTCAATGGGGATGTGAACAGCGAAACTTGATCGGCTGTTAACCCAGGAATGCGTGGAAATGGCAACTGCACATAACTCCAGGGAATCTGCCAGCGGTGCCCCAGCACCCGGAATCGCACGGATAACCCGCGCGCTTTGCGCATGAGCTCATCCTGGGGATAATGCTCTCACATGAGCCCAGCCAGCAGGAATTCACTGCACGCTCGGTGGGATTGGGGGGGAGGGGGGCTCAGGGGGACACCCTTCTCCTCCTTCCTCCTGCTCCTTTCCTCTTGCTGTCCTGCCACCATCCCACATTTCCCACGGATCGCGCGCTGCACCCTGGGAGCGTGAGGGTCCCGAAGCCCTGCAAGCTGTGCCTGGTGCTGCAGCCTCCCCATGCAGGGCTGCAGAGGGGCTGGGGAGAAACCCCATGAAATACTATAACGTCAGGGGGAAAGAAAAGGAGGGGAGGGGCACCTGTGCTCCCACATTCCTAGCACTGAACCTGCTTCTTTCTGTTCCTCCAGCCTGCTGGGAAAGGGAATGAGAATGTCTTCCCTGTTTCAACCACATCCTGGCTGCTGGTGGTGCCTCAGGCACCCAGCAGGGCCCAGCAGCACTGGGAGGGATCGTGCTCCAGCCCTGGGAGCACGTTGGTCACCATTAGGTGCTGTACCATTCCTCACGGCACTGCATCCATGCAACTCCTCTCCTTGCCTCTGCCTTCCCCTTTCACCATAGTCAGCCTTATGGAAAGAAGCTGGAATCCGTGGAGGTCCCCTCTCCCTGGGAGCCATTCAGCAACCCAACACAGCTTCCTTCTCCCAAGCAGCAAATGACCCACAGAAGAACCATAAATAATATTTGCTTATTTTGTCCTCCTTCTCCCAAATGCATCAGCCCAGAACTTGCTGTCTGCTAAAACGGATGGTAAAAGTCCCACGGAGCAGGACTTGACCTTCGGTGGAGAATTAGCTGTGCTCCACAGGACAGACATCCAGGTGGTCCAGGAAGCCAGCCTGGCTCACAGAGGACACGTTTGTCACCTCTCAGGCACCGTTTGACACCTCCTGCCCATGGTGGCTTTTCTGGGTACCACCTACAAGTGAAAGTCAAATGCCAGCCCCTTCCACACCTCAACGTGTCTCCTCCAGAAAGCAGCTTCCCTGTATCCATCTTCTGGTGGGAACCAAAGAGAGACAAAGCCACTGCAGGAGGAGGAAGAGCTCAGACCTGCAAGGCAGGAATTCAAGCGGCATTGCACCTGGCACAGGCACTGCTGCACACCAGGGAGCTCCAAGGCCCATCGGGTCAAGGGGACCAGATTCAGCTCCTTAAACAGCACCCCAGCATGTCCTGAGGGCTGGGCTGCATCCTGCTGGCATGAGATCCCCCCTAGAGCCTGGCAGGGCTGCCTTGCAGGGGGCACAGCATTCATGCCCAAGGTCAGGTAATCGGAGTTTTGGAAGCAATTCCAGGCTTTTTTGAACTGCCTCCAGAGAAGCAGGATCTTCTACCTTTGAACTGAATGATCCAATCTTTCCACAACCAAATCCCTCCCTCTCCAGTGGCTCAGTTCTGGAGCCTCTGATGTCACTCACCCTGGAAATACCAGGGCAGGAACAAAACGAGCCAGCCCAAAAACAGCTTAGCCAAGACAAAATGCAGGCTGGGCACAAGAGTTTGGGTCCATAATCTGTCCTCCTCTGGTTGGACAGGCCCCCAAAGAGGGCTGGAAATGCAATTTAATGTACCAGCAGAAGGATAATTTACACCTGGACTGTGCCACACTGGGCTGTGGGTCTCTTGGAGACCCCCCCATATTACCCTGGAGCTTCCATCTTCTCCTCCAGGCAGGGCTCTCCCCTTCCATGGGGCAGCACGACCCAGGAGCTGGCTCAGGACCCAGGGGTGAGCAGAGAGCTGGCAGTGGGAGGAGAAGGGACCAAAGCTCAGACTGCAAAAGGAACAAGAAAATTAAAAATTACACCAAGAAAATGGAAAGCTGAGAGGTAACACAACAGTGGGGCAAAAATCCCAGGGGGGAGAGAGACACGGCAGAGGTGACAGCCAGCCTGCCCTGGGGGAGAGGGGTGGGAGCAGATGAAGAGTAGGGGTAGCTCCTCGTTTCGACCCCTTCCCGTCCTGCATCCCACCCCAGAGCTGGATTTCTGCTTGATCACCGGTGCACGGGACACGGAGCAACAGGAGATGAGCGTTCTTGTCCCAGGAGTTCCCAGCGTTCTCCAAAACGTTGCCCACACCGTGTCACCGCCAGTGAACTGAGATTTTCCCCAAAGCCAGCCAAGAGCCCTGAGCAAAGCGTCGGCATGTGAGACAGCCCCGGCCCTGTGAAGAGGATGCCTCGGAGCCCGGGGTAACCGGACACCCGGCCGGCTCCTGCAGGGACAGTGATTTATACCTTTCCCGGGAGAGCGGGGAACAGCGGGAGCCCCCCGGGGACGGGGGAAGCGGCACCAGGCAGCACCCTGAGAGATCCCATGAGATCCCAAAGATCCCAACAGATCTCCAAGCTATTTCCAAGCCACAGACTAGAGTCGTGCCAGCCCTTTCCGTACGTGCCAGGCGATGTGGTAGTCACGGCTCCGCGTGACTCGTCCGGAGCCAGACGCCAGCAGACAGAGTTACCGGAGTCTCCCGCGGCCAAGCTGGAGGCGAGCAGGAGGAGGAGAAGGAGGCCGAGGGCTCACGGGGGACTCGCTGCTCCAGCGCGACATCTAAAGGGCTCCGCACGCGGCTGCACGAGAAGGATCTCCCCGCTGCATCCCCGCTGCATCCCCGCTGCATCCCCGCTGCATCCCCGCTCTCTCCGCATCCCTCCGGCTGCGGGCACCGCTGCTGGACACGCGCGGGCGGCTGAAGCACCGCGCTCCCGACCGGGCTCGGAGGAGAGTGACGTGAGCTGGGCTTAAAATCCCGGAGTGACTGCACAGGCCTCGCTGGGAACAGCACGCATTTTCAGCCGCAGAGGGGACGAGGGAGCGGGGGCTGCAGGCATGCACCAACATCTCCTCATCAGCTCTTTGCCCTCCCCAGGGGCTGCAGAAACAGCCGCTCTGCCCCTTGCAGACACATCCAAACCTGGCCAAAGCATCCCAGAGCTTAGGGATGAAGGTGCAGGATGCTTTGGAAGGTGAGGAGCAGGGCTCAGGCTGCAGGAGCAGAGCGGGGGCTGCCTTTTATCCTCCACAGAGCCGTGGGCTGGTGCCACACTCTCAGTTCAGGCAAGGAACAAAACTACTGCTGAAAAGGAAAATAGGCAAGATGGAAAGGTTCAGAACACAGCAGGTGTGGGCACAGAGCCAAGAGCAGCCCCCACACACAAAACTTCTAATTCTCCCTGCCCTGCCCTCCCCTGCTTCCCATCACTCTGACACCTGATGAATGCCTGGTGGCAAAGTCCTGCAAGGAAGTTCACAGGTATCAAACCATTAGACTTCTCAAGACATTCTTTTGAAACCTACAGAGTTTATTATTCTCGAGAGTCTTTGCTGTGCTTCTTCTATACCAGCCTGAAATATTCCTCGGCAGGTGCAAAATTATTTCCTGAATTCCAAACAAAGGTCTATTCCTAACAAATTACAGTCATTGCTGTGAACCAGCTGAGAGATTGCAGTGAAAGGGCCTCACCCCAGCTAAATCACTGAGACCCTCATTTGCCCCACTCAGAGCAGGACTTTTTTTCTATTAATGGGAACAGGATTTTTGGAGCAGCCACAGATGCAGGGAGCAGAGGTGGACTTGGCTTGGTACTTCCACTCCCAAATCCCTGCAGGCGATGAGTTGGCTGCAGACACCAGACCCCAGCCAGAAAACACCCGTGGGTGCTGCCAGGGCTCAGCATGTCCTGAAACAGCCAAGAGATGGAACACATCTCCTACAGGGAAAGGCTGACGGGGCTTGGAGCAACATGTTCTGGTGGAAGGTGTCCCTGCCCGTGGCAGCAGAGTGGCATGAGATGGTCTTGAATGTCCCTTTCAGTCCAAACCATTCTGGGATTCTGTGCACACCCCTCCCTTGGCCTCCCATCCAGCCCCTCTCTGACCCACCTCAGCACAGATCTGCTCTTGGAGGGGGGAACCAAGATGTCCCAAGTGCTTCAGAAACTTATCTTGTCACTCCCAGTACCTTTTCCTTGTCCAAAGCTCCTCACCAGCTCTCTTGTAGCCCCTTTAGGAACTGGAAGAGGCTCTAAGATCTCACCAGAGATTTCTCTTCTCCAGGCTAAATAACTTTATTAGAGGGGGAGAGAGACCCAAGAGCCAATGGAGCCCACTAATTACCCCAGCTAATTCCCTCAGTGAAGCCCCAGGTCGGTCCAGGTGGTGGGAGTGGGGGTGGCAGGGCCCCTCAGCAGCTTTCCCAGCCGCTGTGGGGGAGTGGGGCAGCTCTGCCTTCCCTGTCAGCAGTCTCCTGTTTCCAAACACCTCGCTCTCGTCTGCCAGGGTTGCATCAGCTCCTGCACTCGTATTTATAACCAGGGTTTAAAACCTGATATTCCATTTCCAGTAGCTCGGTGGGGGTGAGCTGAATCCACAGGGCCCCCAGCCAAGCAGCTGCTGCCAGCGTGATCCCTCTTCCCTTCACATCCTGCTCAGAAAAGCTCCTCACCGTCAACCTGGTGCCACGGCTTACTGGCATGGGCTCTTTAATTAGCTGAGAGAGGCAAGAGGCAGGCTCTCATTAAAGGGAGAGCTAATTGAGCCCGGCCAGGGGGACGGGGAGCTTGGTGGTGTTTGACACAGTGCTGGTTAATTGAACTGAGTGCACGCTCAGGCACATCACTCCCTCCCCTTCCCAACCTGTCTCACCACCAGCCTGAGGCTTCCAGGATTAAAAAGACCCCCACCAGCGATTTTTAAACTGATAGATGGGTGGGAAGGGGCTGGGTGGGAGAGGAAGGAGAGTCCCTCTCCATCCCAAGCACTGTCTCAGCACAGCCTCTCCTTACAAGAGAGGCCATGGGCTGGGAGGAGCTGCAGGTCCTTCTCCAGAGCTGCTTCTCTGCTCCTTCCCGGAGCAATTCCAGCTCCAGCCACCACGGCTCCAGGACTCACCCTGAGGCCAACTCACAGCCAGCTGGTGACAGCAGAAGGACCAACCCTGCCATGTCCCTGCCAGCGCGGCTCCGGGACCTCCGCTCCCTCCAGGAGGAAACTTCCAGCTGCTTTAGGTTATAAATAAAGAATGACCTGATGAGAATGGCCAATCTCCTGGCACCAGGCTCAGTCACACACCTATTAAGTGTACAAAGCTACCTCTCAGATTAAGAGCAATCCATAAAGCCTGGCATCAGGAGCAGATTTGGAGCTTGGCTGAGACCCATCTCCCAGTCTGCTTCCATGTACCATCTAATTCCACATTTATTTTGCCCTGGCTACCTTTTGTGGAGACCCAAATCTGGCAGAAACAGCATAAAAAGAAGAACTCAAGCCTGGGACTCTTAAATGAATCCTCTCCCAGCCTCGGCTGCACTGTGTGTGTCTGCAGAGCCATGCAGCTTTCACGTGCCCAAGATTGTTTCCGTGGAAAAGGAAAATAGCATTTAGCAGCCTGAAAGGGGCAGTAAAAGGAAAAATTGCCTATTATTTCAAAAGTGCTTTGGGAACCTCTGCTGAAAAGTATCTGGGAAACACAAAATAAGCCTCAAATTATCCAGGCTCCTGGCTGGGTGCTGCAGCACTGCTCCACCCCCACCTTGAGGACTGAGGACCAGCTCATTTTGGGGGGTATTTGGGGCAGGAGGCGTGGGTGCCCAGCAGGCAGCACCACATTTCCCTGCCTTTACTTCCCAAGCAGCCATCTGGCCCTGTCCCATTCCTGGGCACCTGAGGCCACCTCCCTGACTCCAAGGCCTGCTCCTGGCCAGCCCCTTGCAGCACAGCACAGGGCACTAAACCCTCCACACAGGGAAAACACTGCACAGCTCCAGTCCCGGTGCTGTGGGGACATTCCAGCCACCCAGGACTCACGGCTGTGGCAGGGACAACCCCAACCCCGCTGGCTGCAGGTGTTCCCTGTGGAGCAAAACCATCACCTGCTTTCATAAAGGCCCAGACTAAGCGAGGTGAGGAATTTCCTGGTATCCGGCATGGGTTTCAAAGCACTTATTTACAGGAGGAGAGTTCTCCTGCATAACCAGCCCTCTGTCATCCTGTCCCCCTTCATTTTGGGACTCCCAAGCAGCTGCTGTTCAGGGTGGAACAGGCTGGAACCACCAGACATTCCGTGACATTCAAGGCAGGGAAGTGAGCCCATTTTGGAGAAGGTAGCAGTTACTGTCTGATAACCTCAGAATCTGAGCAGATGCGCACTGAAGATGAAAAATAAATGCAAAATTCAGTCCTGCTGCAGACTACTGCTTGAGGCCATACTGAATCCCATCCTTCCCTGATGGGAAGCTCTTTTAGACAAAGCTTTTTCTGGCACCCACAGAGCAGGAGAAAGTATGGGGGTGTCCCAACAGTCACGACAAACTGTTGGGAGCTGAAAATCCATTTGCCTGCAACAGGGAGGCCAGGCAGGGCTTACTCTGATCCACCTCCACCTCATTACCCCCACACAGCAACCCCAGCAGGGAGGCAGCCTGTGTAAGGAGGGACAAATGAGTGCCTGCAGACAGCCCCTGAGCCTCAGCCCTGCCACTGGGGAGAGGGCAGAGCATCCTCAGGAGACTTTTCCTGACCAGCTTCACCTCTGGGAAGCAAGGATAAACCTACACCCAGAGCATAACATTTATCATAGAATGGGGTGAGTTGAAAGGGACCTTCAACATCATCTGGTTCCAACCCCATTGCAGGGACACCTTCCACTAGACCAGGTTGTTCACAGCCTTGGACACTTCCAGGGATCCAGGGGCAGCCACAGCTTCTCTGGGCACCCTGTGCCAGGGCCTCACCACCCTCACACGGAATCATTCCTTCCCAATATCCCATCTAACCCTGCCCTCTAGCAGTGGGAAGTCATTCCCCCTTGTCCTGTGACTCCAGGCTCTTGTCCAAAGTCCTTTTCCAGCTCTCTTGGAGCCACTTTAGGTGCCTGAAGGCTGCACTCACAATTTCTACTTCCATCTGAAATTATTTCATCTGCTCTATCCAATGACTCCACCCCTGCTGTGTTACAAGTGGGGAATACTTGAGCCATGCATGGCAAGAGGGGAGGGATCCCATCCTCAGCCCTGTGTGGGTTTGCTGAGCACATCCCAACCCGGCTCCGGAGCTGCCTCCTCTCCCAAGGAGCACAAGGACTCTCTGCCTCCCTCCTTGCTGACAGCTTGGAGCTGGCTCAGCTGAAAGGCACCATAGCACTACAAACCATGAAAGTGTTTGAAGTTGGAAGGATTAAAGAAACACTCATCGTTATCAGTTTTAATATTGAGATAAGCCTTGTACCTTACAAGCTGAGCTGAAGAGATCCCAGCGCCAGAGGCAGGGAGGTGCTGTCTTAGATCCTTATCTACGACAGCGAGATGCTTCCACATGATACCACCACCAAATTTTGGTCATTATCTTGCAGTTACCCAGCAGTCAAGTTTTGTTTCTGCAGAACTGGTAAGGAGCCATTATTTCCATTCCCATTTTCTCCCGTATCGGAGGCATCATCGGAGTAAGGCAAGGCAGGCTGATACCCAGGGGCGGCAGAGCAGGGTTAGGTACACACTGCTTTCATACACCAGACTTGGGTTGTCTGGGTAAGTTTAGCTCTCCACCTTCACAGCAAGATGATTTTGGGTATCCCCATGCATTGTGGTTAGCACTGGGCAATCCAGCAGCTGAGATCTGGATGGGAATTCCAGGCTGAATTAAACCCATCAATCACTCTAACCCCAAATCTTGGGAAGCTGCAGGACACGGCAGCAGGAGATGCAGCGTTTGCACTCAGGCATCTGCATACTCCTTTTGACAGGGAAATGGGATTTTCTTCTCACCCAGGTGTTGTGTAGGCCCCTGTAAAGGCAATAGGTGGGAGCACCCTGGGAAAGGTGTGTGCCTGGTTTCCAGCTGGTCCCAAAGACCCAGATCCAGGAGAGCCTGGAGGACAAGGGATCTTCCTGCACTCTCCATTGACCAGCAAAGGAAACTGGAAACAAAATCACAGGTGGGTTTGGGTTGGAAGGGAGCTTAAAGTTCATCTCATTCTACCCCCTGCCGTGAGCAGGGACACCTTCCACGGTGCCCCAAACCCCATCCAGCCTAGCCTGGAACACTTCCGGAGATGGGACACAGAAGCTGCCTTGCTGCCATTGCTGCTTGTCACAGGCAAGAACAGCAACAAGGCTTGTGACACTTTTGCTTTGATTATAGGTTCCCTGTAATTAAGAGCAAGAGCTACTGCAACAAAACAAATTGCAGAGCAAATCTTCTGCATGAGCAATGAGGGCCCAGGCAGAGTCATCACCACATGCAGGGAGAGGTGAGGAGACAGCCCTGCAGGGTTCAGCAGGCTGAGGGTGGCCAGGTGATGTGCCTAAGTTAAAATCTGGTTCTCACTGGGCTGAATGCTAAAGAAATGTAGGAAGTGGCAATCCCAGCTTGCCTGAGCCACTGTATCTCAGCCATAGGAGCCAAGGCATCTTCAGGGTGGCCACTTGTTCCTCCCCACAGGCCACTCCTGCCCAAATGCAGATAATGGTTAACAGCCAGGGTGCCCCAAGGGCCTTGACAAGCCCAAAACCACACCAAAAGTCCCAAGGATGCAAAAAGAATGCTATGAAACAGCTACATCCAAAGCAGACCTTGTGGCCCACCAGGAAAAAGGTGACTCAAGCAGAGCCTGCGGCTCATACCGGCATTCCCAAAAAACTGCTCTCTGTTTGTCCCACAGCTGAGCCAGCTGGGTGAAGCACAGCCTGCTTGCAGAGACAGGCACCTGAGAAAGGAGTAAGGGCAAGAAAACCCCCAGGGGTTGAGAGGGAGGCATTTCCTCTCAGATGAACGTGTCTGGTAATGCCCAGCTCTTGGCTGGGCAGAAGGAGGCAGAAAGGCTTGGGCTGTGCTGAGAAGAGCCCACAGGAGCTTCCTCCAACACAGCAGCTAAAGGCCATGAAACCCAGCATGAAAACGTCAGAAAACCCCATAAATACAGAGGTGACCTCTGCAGTCAGGACTGGACAAAACACAGACGGGAGCCGTGGTCTGTGCCAGCCAGGGGCTCTCCCTTCCTCACAGAAAGGAGCACCACGAGACACCCAGAGTGCACATCCCAGGAGGAACAGAGAAGCCCTCAGGTGGATTCCGGCAGTCGGCCCAACAGCCAGGTGAGAGACATCTCTCCTGCTCTGACCTACCTGCCAGAAATCTTCTGCTCCCAGAAATCTTCGGATGAGCACAGGTGGTTTAAAACACCACCTCTCGTCAGGTAAAGCTTCCTGGTCCTGAGAATACCCAACAAGCCAAGAGCCAGCTGGCTGAGGACAGCAGTGACCGCAAGGGTCTGGCCCCACGCCGGGTCGGAGCACGCCAGGAGTGCTGGGACCACAGGGTCGCTGTGTCCTGCAGCAACGGAGCAGATGAAGGGAGAAACCTTTCTCCTGTGCCTTTGGAAACCAGAATCCACCACTTTCCAGGTCTTTGGTGAAAGTCCTGGACCAGGAAACACACGAGTATGAGTCACTGCCTGGCAGGACAATCCACCTGCTGAACTTCCCCACAGGTGAGATGTCTTTTAACCACCTCAGTCTTCACTCTTGGCTTAATCCTGGGCAATGGAGCACTTAAAAACCACAAAGATTTCTAAGGATCAACAGATGCAACATCCCAGCTGGAATGAGACACTGAATAAGAGGGAAAACCTGATCCTTTGGATCTTTCTTAGAGACCTTAAGAACCTAATTTTAGGAATAAATATACTTTTAAAAATTAAGACTTTTCATTCTTTAAACCTAGAAGCAAAACCAAAAAAATATCTTCTGGGTCTTTCTCAGATATTGAAGAGGAAAAAAAAAAAGCGAAGGGAAAAAAAAGAGGCAAAAATTCATATTTCTAGTGTAAAAGCAAGTGTGCACACATACACATGAACCAACACACAGATAATTACACCCTCTGACCAGATTTGTGACCTGCACATATGTACAGTGTGTGTGGCAGATAACAAGGGTGTCTCTGGAGGTTTGGGGGTTCTGTTATCATGTCGGAGTCACAAATTCATTGATTTCTTCCTACAGAGGCAGAACTCCAGTAATTGATTTCTTCCCCGCTCCTTGATCAGCACTCGTGCCATCGGAAAGATCTGCTCCCGAGGGAACCAAACCTTCCTGCTTGTCACTGCCACATTCATATGGGGAGCAAAAAAACCACTCAGCTCATTTTGCAGGCACATTAGTAACAAATTCCTCTCCCAAGGAGACTGTGGGAACAGAGCTCCACGAGGGTTATTTTTAAAGCGGAGCAGACACCAGCCTGCCCTGGATGTGCACACTCAGGACTTGCTGTTCCAAGAGTGCTGGAGTGGCCATGGAGGACAGAGCAGTTCCCTCTACCACAGGCAGGTGGGAAGGGAGCGGGATGCTCTGGTCCTTCATCACAGTGGGGAACAAAGTCTTCCTCTCCACACACCCCAGACACCCAAGAGCTCTGTACTGCAACAGCAGCACCTTCTGCAGGGTGACGCGGCGGGGCCCTCGGCACCTGCCTGTCCCTGTGCTCCCCAACAAGGACAGGCTCCTTCCCATAAAGTCACGATGAGTTTGGCAATGTTTGCTTTCCTTTGGACCCCCAGCTCTCTGCTTCGTGCTCCCAAGCTCTTGGCTGAAGGGGAGCGGCCCCGAGAGCTCAGATGGGATCTGCAGATCCCAAATCCTGTCCATTGGCTGTGCTCCCTGGGATGTTCTGTCAGCTGCAAAGCCTTGAGCAGCCAGAATACTCCAGATCTGCATCCAGCAGGATCAGTCCATGCCTCTCCAGCAGCATTCCTGCTCCCTTCCAAGGCAAGAGGCAAGAGCAGGTCCTGTCTGAGGAGGCCAGCAGGATGCAGTAAGGCAGCAGGTATCATGGAGCCATCCATGTCGTTCCACGCAGCCTTTAGGTGCTCGTGTGTTGCCAGGGGTGGCCTGGCTCTCTCTTGCACCTCCAGGAGGTGTGACCATGTCTGGTGTGGAGAAGACCCTGCTCCAGCTGCCCCTCAGCGCTGCTCTCCGGTCAGCTGTGTCCGAGCTCGGTGTCTGCGGGTGGGGATCAGGCCAGAGCAAACCTGCAATGTCTTTCCCAGGTGGCCAGACCTTGCGACAACCCAGCGTGAGAACCTTCTCTGCCACGACACTGGAGACTCTGGAAGTGTTTTGAAGGTGATCCCCGCAAGGCTCTGCGGTTTCACAGCTTTCTGCTGAAGCAGATGCTGGCGAGCTGCCAGGCAGCTGTTCCAGCTTGTTCCCAAGCCTCCGTGGGAAGTGTTGAGGTGCAGCAAGGGCCAAGAATTGGGGGACCTCATGGCAGGACCATCACTCCCCTGTGAGAAGCAGGGAAGACTTGCAGGTCATGGCCAAGTTCACTTGGATAACGAGTGAATTGGTGAGATGGGGCATCTCTGAGGTCATGCTGGAACATCAAGCCACAGTTAGGGGCAGGATCAGGCCTGGAGCTACCGTGCAGGTCCACGGAGGTGAGGGCAGGGTCACTCTGGGAATCAGCCCATGATTTAGGGATGGAGCCAGAGGCTCCGGAGCTGAGCAGGGCACAGCTGAAGGCCAGATCTCCTAGAATGGCAGGACCCATTCAGCACAATCCATGCAGATCCTGCAGCATCCCTGCCCCCAGCCGAGCAGACAGTGTGTGGGTTGGCTCCAGGAACACCTCAGAGACTGCTGGATCTTGGAATAATGCTCTCTGCCCCAGCAGGGGCTGCTTTTCCTACCAGATGAAGATCTTTTGCTTGGTGCTGCCCTTTGCACACAGCCACATTTCTCCAGCACAACACTCCTATGAGGCTGGGGCTGCCCAGCCTCCTGCCCTTGGCATTAGCTCTGCCCACTCCAGAGGTGAAGGACTCGTTCAGTGCCGTGTTCAGTGACTCTAAGCAGCTGCACTGCCACATCCCAGGGCACAGAGTGCTTCCAAAGCCAACCAGCCTCGCTGCTGGCAGGCTGGCACTGTGCTGATTTAATGATGTCTGACCGCGCTGCTCAGGAGCAGCCCTGCAGCAAACAGGACATGCAGATGTTCTGCTGCTCCATGGCATTCCGAGTCCAAGGCAGGCAGGCTCAGGCTCGGGAGCAGAGAGCTGAGGTTTACAGTGCTGAGCAGCAATTACAGTAATTTCTTATCTGAAATGCACTGATGCCAAGAGAAACCTTGACATTGGCTTCCACAGGCTGCTGGGGAAAAGCCTCTGCCCACCCTGTCAAGGCCTTGGAGCAAAGACGGATGATCCAGGTAAGCAGCAGGGTAAGGGCAGCCCATGGCACGATCCAGGCTGAGCTGCCTAGAGGAGGAGGTGCTTGAAAACACCTCACTGGTGTGGACAGCCAGGCCCAAGGGAAGCAAGGACCAGCCACTTTCAAAGGTGACTCCACTGGGGCTCTTGGAGGCTTTGGAGGCCATGGCCACCTCCTCACCCACGGGGCTCCTGAGGCAACCTCTGCCTTGACCTCAGAGCAAGATGTTCCCACAAGCAAATTGTCCTTGGGGTGCGTTTGCTGTCCTTGAGCTGGTCCCTCATGGGATGCTGCCCACCCAGGGGAATGTGGCCTGTCCGGCAGCTGTGCATGAGAAAACGACTGCCCTGCACTGGCCAGGTGAACGTGCTCTCTCCATCCCCACTCTCTGCTCTGACGGACCCTCAGGAGATCATAGAATCCCAGGAGGGTTTGGGTTGGAAGGGACCTTAAAGCTCATCTCATCTCACCCCCTGCCATGGGCAGGGACACCTTCCACTATCCCAGGCTGCTCTATGCTCCTTCCAGCCTGGCCTTGGACACTTCCAGGGATCCAGGGGCAGCCACAGCTTCTCTGGGCACCCTGTGCCAGGGTCTCACCACCCATACAGGGAAGAATTTACTCCTAACATCTGGTCTAAATTGCTCCTGCTTCGGCTTAAAGCCATTCCCCCTTGTCCTGCCAGTGTACCTTAAAGCAAGATCTTAAGCAATGTCCCACTGGGGGTCAACAAAGGCAGATGACAATCTCCACTATGAAGAAGGTTAGCAGTGGGACAAAGATTTTGACTCAGAAGATCAGCTGGTGGCATGGTGGGTAAAACATCCTCAAAAGTTTTGCATTAAGTCTGCTCCTAACACTGTACTGAGCTTAAAATGGTGCAAACTACTCCTGCATTCCCTCCTGAGGGGTGTCCTGGTGGAAAAAAGACTTTGCAGAGAGTAGAGCAAGATCAGGGCAGAGACCCAATGAAGGCAGAAGAGCCAAGTCCTGGTTGGGTTTGGATCATTACTCACACTCCAGCATTGCTCCACCCCAGCAAAGTGTGCAGCAGCTCAAGGCTGGACACGAGGACAGCCAGGCAGCTGTCATGGGCTTGGTGTGGGAGTGTGGAGACAGCTCTGCAGCCCCCAGCAGCCAAGTGGCTGCCCAGGGCCACCAGCAGAGCTGGCCTGAGCTGGCCAGGTCTCCTGCAGGCATCAGCCTGCTCCTTCCTCCCTGCACACCGCAGGGCCATGGGCTTCAACACCCAACATCCCAGGGGTGTTCCCTCCCAGGCTCTTCCCAACCAGCAGTGCTTTTCCAGGCTTGGGTGGGCAGACGTGATGTTTGGGGGCCGTGGTGGGGTGAAGCAGAGCCTGGCTGATCCCTGGCCTGCCCTGCATGCACCAGGGATGTGCCTGTGCCCAGCTCCACCAGTGCCCATCTTGGGATCAGCATGGAGAAAGGAGCCAGAGCCCAGAACCCAAGGCATTGGTTTGTTTTGCCCACTCTCTGTTGCAGCTGCCAGGCTGGGAGCTGATGGGAATTCCCTCTGGATACACAGGGGTTCATCCATACCCAGCTGGAAACCACAAACAGACATGTCCTGTCTTCAGGCAGCGCTGGGCACGGGCACAGGTACCAACAACAGCTTGAGAGCATTGTCAGGGCTGGGGCTGCCCCCTCTCAGCCCCAGCGGCGTAGATAGGCAGGGCCTGGAGAGCAAAAAGGCCTTTGCAGCCTCCTCCAGGATCCCAGCAGGTCAGAGGAGTGGGAGCAGCAGAGGTCAAGCCCACAGTAACACCCTGGTCTCTGGGCAAGAAGGACAAGTTAGGTGGTGTGTTGGTGTGCCATGGGGATGGATCACGGCCAGGTGTGCCAGGACACCCAGCCACCTGGAGATTACTTCATCAGAAACACATTACTTGACATGACACCATGAGCCAAACAGTTGGGTACTGGGAGTGCCAGACCAAGAGCTGGTAATAACAGCCGAGAAGAAACAGGGTAGGGAATTGGTGTGAGCCCTGGGACTCATCCCGTGCATGGGAGAGAAACTAAAGAACAATTTTGTCTGTATCCTAATGGGAGAAAAAACACATCAGATCTTAATAATAGAGAAAACCCTGTCACCATTTGGAAAGGTTCAATCCCTGCACTACCAAGCACTACCACAGACAAGCTCTCCCCTAGGAGAGGCCAGAGCCTTTCCCAATGGAGGTGCTGCCCACAGGAACGGGCATGTCTTACCTCTGCTCCCAGACTTCCCCATCCGCGTATCCCAAAGCAACAGAAGATTTAGGGCACACAGGTTGCTGCATTTCAAGGGAGTTCTATCACCTCCCACCATGCCCAGTTCTACTAGAGAAACAAATACACCACCAGATCCTTTAAAAAAATGCCAGGTTGGCACACTGGGAACAGGGATTTTGCTCAGGTGAGATAAGAGGAGTGAAGGTATCTCTTCCCTTGTCCATTTACACAGCACCTGCCTACTCACCCAATGATGCTGCAAACCAGAGAGCATCCTTCAGTGGGAGATGGGCCCTGGGACCCCCTGTGACAAGGACACCGAGGTTTTTAAGCTGAACAGCAGGTACTGCCACGAGCTGCCATGAACACAGGCTGGAGACAGCGCGTGCAGGGAAGGGCAGCGGGAAGAATGACCCTGCAGCTCACACACTTCTATTTCTTCAGAAAACTTTGGAGCTGAAAAGTGGTGGCTGAGGTTGGAGTGTTTAAAATTCCATCTGGGAGGAGGCTGGGGAGGCAGGGCAGGAGAGGGGACATCGCTCCCGAGCGTAAATGAGAGCCTGTGTTCGAGCTCGTGGGGCATCCATGGGCCTCCTCCCTTCCCCTCATCAAAACCTTCTGGGTGGGCTCTGCTGATTCCCTGTGTTCCCAAGAAAGTTCAAGTCCATGCTGGGCGAAGGCACGGAGAGCTCCACGATTTACGGAGATGCTGACAGGCAGCCAGAGGGGCGATCTGGGCTCTGCAGCCCGGCGTGACCGAGCCCTGGGGGAGCAGCAGCACCAGCATGGGAGCAGCACTGGGAGGGGCAGGGCTGGCCCCAATAAACACATCGGGTTCTCCTGGGGGCTCGTGCACAGTAACCACTAAATACACACCCGACGGAAAGTGTGGAGTGATTTATTTTTGTTATTGTTGGTCTGACGTCCTGCCGGCGCTGCTGAGTTCTAGGGACTGGCTGAGCACACACCAAGCACTATCAGAGATGTGTCATAAAGCAAATATTAGCAGGACCTGCGCTGGAGGTGACACGGGGCCACCGCGGTTGAGCGCAGCCACCACACAGCGGGAGTCACCGCAGAGGGTGACATAATCCTGCAGGTCCTCCAGCAGCCCGGCCACCATCCATCAGGGTGGAGGAGGAGGAGGACCGTGGCATGATCCTGCCTGGGAAGATGCCAAGGTGGAATAGGCTCGGCTGTTCTCCCGGCCACCGTGCATGAGGCAGGAGAAAAATCCCCCCTGGAGAAGAGGTCTGAGCTGCCTGGCCTTTCCCTGGAGTCCATCTCTGGTAGCAAGATGGAATTCCCTCGAGAGCTCCCATCCGAGAGTTATCAGCCTCTCATCATCCAGCGTGCAGATGAATGTTATAAAAACCCCAAAGCCACCGTGTACTCTAGACACCCAAACCACCCAAACTCAGGAGGGCGTTTCTCTGGGATGTGTGTCCAGAATTTATTTGGTGCTGGAGGGGAGGACACTGACACCAGCAGGAACCTCCCTGTTTTCTCACAAAGGTGTTTCCCTGCTGCCTTTCCCTGTGGTGACCATGACATTGTCCCGTCCGTGCCCCCATCACCCGACGGCGACTGCAAAGCGCAGTGACCCTCTGCCACTGGGGTGGGCTTTGATGGGCAGCAGTGACCCCAGAGCCCTCTCTGCTCCTCACCCAGATGTCTGCCTGCCCAGCAGAAATGCCCATCCAAGGAGGGACTGAGAAAGGGGACAGGAAGGTCCCACCAGGACAGGTTCACAGCAGAGCTCATGCCAAGCTGAAGAGCTGCACTGGCTGCATGGGTGAGCAGTGGTACAGGGCCATGGGTGCCTGGGTGGACCCTGGGGAGGAGGGTCAGAGCTCCCACGTCCCCTGGCAGTGGAGCAGAGCCTGCAGAGCCCCACAGCTCCCCTGGCCCTGATGCCTTAGGAGTTTAGCTTTTATATTTTCATACATCTGTAATCCTGCGATTCTTTAGTGTATAACTCTTAGCTCCATATAGAGTGTTAGCTACTGCTTTCTCATTTTGGTCAGACACAATTCCTCTCTAGGCCTGGGAATCAAGGACACCTCACTGTTTCAGGCCCTGAGAAATGGAAACGAAGTAAGCTGGGGGGAGCAAACTTGGGGTAAATGACTTCATTACCTGAAGCTGTAATTGGAAGATTAACCCCCAATATGCAAATGGACCAAACTTACAAAAGTATAAAAAGCCATGACTCGTTACCCATTTTTGGGTGTAGCCCTGGGGGTGCTTCATCTGCCTGAAATGTACCTGAAGGCCCTTCAATAAATATAACCACTTTTTATTCCCTTAATTTTGTCTGGTCTCTGTTTTTAGGTAGTCCCAAAAAGGCATCAGCCCCATACAGGGAGCACAGGGCAGCAGGTTCCTCACCAAAAAAGCAGTGACAAGATATCAAGCCAGTACCAAACTTTGGGAAGCTTTGCCCTCTGAAACAATAATTCCCCCTGCACAGGCTGCTTCAGGTGTGGAGCAGGATACAGTGGGAGCCAAGCTCAACCTCAATAAAGTTCTGGTAAACCATGGGGCAGGTTGGTTCTTAGGCAGCATCATGCTGTGCAAGCTTGAGCCCTGCAGACACACAGGTCACAGCTCCCGAGCTCCAGCTCATGAAACGTGCGGATCCCTGCAGCCTGAATCCCAGATCCAGTGCCCATGGCAAGGGTCGGGCAATCCCAAGCACAAGAACAGGCTGGGCAGAAAATGGATCAAGAGAAGCCCTGAGCAGGAGGACTTGGGGTCCTGATGGATGAGAAAATGGCCATGCCCCAGCCGTGTGCACCCAGAAACCCCCATGTGCTGGGCTGATTCCACAGCGTGGGCAGCAGGGGAGGGGTATTCTGCCCCTCTGCCCCACTCAGGTGAGACCCCACCTGCAGAGCTGCCTCCAGATCTGGGCCTTTACCACACAAAAATGAGTCCAGAGGAGGCCACGCAGATGCTCCCAGGGCTGGAGTCCCTCTGCTCTGGAGCCAGGCTGGGAGAGCTGGGGGTGTTCATCTGGAGAAGAGAAGGATCCAGGGAGACCTCAGAGCCTCTTCCAGTGCCTAAAGGGGCTCCAGGAGAGCTGGAGAGGGACTGGGGACAAGAGATGGAGGGACAGGACAAGGAGGAATGGCTTCCCACTGCCAGAGGGCAGGGTTAGATGGGATATGGGGAAGGAATTCTTCCCTGGGAGGGTGGGGAGGCCCTGGCACAGGGTGCCCAGAGAAGCTGTGGCTGCCCCTGGATCCCTGGCAGTGTTCAAGGCCAGGCTGGAGGGGGCTTGGAGCCACTTGGGATAGTGGAAGGTTTCCCTGCCTATAGCAGGGGGTGGAACAAGATGAGCTTTAAGGTCCCTTCCAACCCAAACCATGCTGGGATTCTGTGATGATTCTATAAGGTGGCACTTGGGGACGTGGTTTAGTGGTGGCTTTGCAGTCCTGTGTTTACGGCTGGACTTGATCTTAAAGGACTTCTCCAACCTAAATGACTGTAGGATGCTACAGCCACCACTTCAAATGCCATCACAAAGCTTACACACCTGCTGGTCTCCCTGCCCTATCCCAACCCAGCTCAGGAGGCAGCTGCCTGCAGAGCTCAGCAGAACATTACCAACTGCTTACTCAGTGCTGCTGACTGCTGTCATTTCCTCTCTCCTGGGGGCAGAGGGGTGCAGAGTTCCATGCTTCCCCCTCCCATGGTCCCATCTAACCCCCACCCATCCTAAAGCACATACTGTCCTGTTAAACTTGCCAGGCTGCCCTGCTGGTTTGCCCTCCCTCGGCAGCTCCTGCACACCCGCGCTCGCTCCATGCAAGAGACGGGAGGGCTGAACAAGCTTCATCTACAGAAGGGAAAATTAAGACAACAAACTCTCCCTACAGATCATCTTTAAAGTTTGGTTTTTTTAAAATTGTCCTTCTTTATTAGTCCCAGACAGAAATCTGAAACCCTCTTTAAAAAAAAACAGAGATACATAATGATTTTCAAAGCTGTGTCACATAATTAATGTCACATTTATCTCTTCAGTTGTAGAGATAAAAAGAAACCATCTATCCATGTCCTCATTATTTTTTATTCTCCTTTTAAAGCCAGAGTAAATCCATGGGATGGGGTACTCTAAAGGAGGGGGAAAGTCTGGCTTTCCCTTTACCCCCCACAACTATGGTGATAGAAAGATTCTCCCTCCCCTCTCCCCTCTCCCTTTTCTCCATCATTGCTGATCTGAGGGTAGAGTATCCTTTAAGCAAATCCTGTGTAACTGTTCCTCTCCCTCTCTCCTCTGCCCCACCGCCCTAAGTTCAACAGACACATTCCAGCAGCCAGGAGCTTTTCTCCCATTTTCTTGGGCCAAGCCAAGGGCCAACCTTTCAGGCTCTCCTGTGGCACACAGCCTGAGTCCCGCAGCAATATTAGTTTTTAAAAGCCATGGACATTTTCCACCATTAACACAGCTTTGATTCATCTCATGTTGCGTTTTGCTCCATTTAGGGGGCTGCTGTCCCCATTAAAATGACATTTAACACCGCGCCGCTCCCTCAGGCCACGGGAACACCTTGGAGCGGGACCACCAGCGCTTTTCCCCATGGCTCTCATTCCCACCCCTCGCTCCCCTCGGCTCAGAGTTTCCTCCTCCCGGACCAGACAAGGATGTGGCAGTCACGGCCTCATAACAACGTCTCAAGAAGTGAGAAAGACCCTTTAAGATCTCTGATGGATGCAGATAATCTGGTTTTGATCAGCTTATGACAGCTCTGAACATCGCAGTTGGAGCTCTCGGGGCTTGCAGCGTGTTTTGTGTGCCACACATCCACACTCAGCTGGCACTGAGCCCCACGGAATCCCTCTGCCCCCAGCCCCTGTCAAGGACTCCGTCACTGGGTGTTCCCCAAAAAGCAGGAGTTGAATAACAGGGAGATTCAAATGCAGCAATCAATGAATGTGATGGGAAGAGAAAGGGCTGCCAGACCTTGGGAAGCACAGAGAGCCAAGGCCTTGCCAAGGAGACCTCTCCCAAGGAGACCCCTCCTCTCCCAGCCCCTCTGCACACACCCAAGCTGACTGTGCTGATACTGGGGAAGTTTCCCATCTCCCAGAATAGCCCAGAAAGCTGAATGGTATTTGGAAAACTCCAGGAACACAGAGCATCACATCTCCAGACCCCTGTATCCCAGTCAGGGCAGCATAAACCACATGGCTCCTCCACACACTGCTGGCACCAGCAGCTGGGCACAGGAGGTGACTCTTCTGCCACCAATGGCACTGGCAAAGGGAAAAACACTTCACCCCTTCTCCTCACTGTCCCAGACTCTGCAAGTCCACATCCCTGGCACGCGCTTAGAAGAAACACATCAAAAAGAGCAACCTGCCCCACTCCTCGCGCTCCAAGGAAACATTTTTGGTGGCAGATACCCACAGCCTCAGATGGCAGCTCTGGCACACCAGGCTGCAGCTGCTGCTTTCATCCCAGTTCACTCCCAGCAGGTCAGAGCCCTTTCATCTCTGCCTTTATCTGAACCAGGGCCAAGCAGCTGCCACGCACCCACGCGGGCACAGAGGACAGGTCACCGTCCCCTGGGCCAGAGCAGTGCCCAGCTCAAGGAACACTCCTCTGCTGAGCCAAACCAATCAGCACAACCCATGCATAGCTGTAACTTAGCATTTCTCCCTTCGCTGTGGCAGAAAAGCAGAGCCCTGAAAGGAAAACAAGCCAGGAGCACTCTCTGGACTGGAAGCAGCCTGAGGAATGCAGCCCAGCACCTGCCTTTTGCCAGGGGGGTCATGGCCAGCCAAAACCCAGCTCATATGCACACTTGCTGTGGGATGAAGACGGTCACCTCCGAAACAGGGTCCTGGAGCAGCTCAGGAAGGGGCAGTGTGAAAACCAGGGAGAGCTTTGCTGTGTCGAGGCACCTGAGCACTGCCAGGCTCTGCAGCTCCCGCAAAGAAAATGAATCTGTGCCAGCTCTTCCGAAGGGGTGCTTTTGTTCCACAATCACTTGAGCACACTCGTGGTCATCTAACCCTCTCTTCCTTCCAATCTCCCTTGAGAAAGGGGAAAGAAAAGGCAGGACAGTCAAAGTGCCTCTTCACTTGTTCCCACTGAGCGTGTGGAGACTGAAATCAAGCAGTTGCTCTGGGTAAGGGACCTTCAACACCCCTGTTGAGCACACAGGTGTACAACTCCCAGTCCACCTGAGCATCAGCTCTTCCCTCTGCCCTGAAACACACACAGTTAGCCAGGGAAAAGCACTTAGTGGAGGAATTCCAGCCCACAGAGCCACTGACAAACAAATTACAAACTGAAATTGTGGCTTGTGTGCAAAATTGCTTCTAACCAAGTCAGTGAAGGGTAGGAGAAAAGCAGCACGACTGATGGGAAAGTGTCCCCATGCCTCCGGAGTGAGCTGCACATGCTCTGAGCATCCTGTGTGGGATGTGCAGGGAGAGGCAAGACTGCTCCCCAGCGTACAGACACACAAGTGGCAAATGGAATAAAGGACTCTGCAGGGAGCTTGGAGCTGAGAGAGGGCCCAGCTGTGTCCCTGTGCCAGCAGAGGGGCTGGGCTGCAGTGACAGCTCCACTCACGGAGCAGGGACTGAACCAGCTGGGAGTGGATGGGGCACTTTCAAGTTGCCAGCTCCCAACACCTGAGACAGAATCATGGAATGGTTTGGGTTGGAGAAGACCTTAAAACGCATCTCATTGCACCCACTGCCATGGGCAGGGACACCTTCCGCTATCCCAGGGTGCTCCAAGCCCCATTCAACCTGGCCTTGGACACTGCCAGGGATCCAGGGGCAGCCACAGCTTCTCTGGGCACCCTGTGCCAGGGCCTCAGCACCCTCAGAGGGAAGGATTTCTTCCCTGTATCCCATCTATCCCTGCCCTCTGGCAATTTAAAACCATTCTCCCTTCTCCTGTTGCTATCTGCCCATACAAAAAGTTCCTCTCCCTGATTTTTATGAGCCCTCTTAAGGTTCTGAAAGATGCAGTGACAAGTGACACTAGAGAAGCGATGGGAGTCCCTCCACAGGGGTTCCAAATGTGGGGTGCTCCTCCTACTCATCTCTAGCCCCTCTGCCCCTGTTCTCCACCTGCCCCAGAGACTCCTACTCTCTCAACCTCCTTTCTCCTTTCCCTGTTCTTGTCCCACTTTTCCTCCTCCAAACCCCTCTCCAACTCCGCCAGCAGAGCCCAGAGCCATCCACGGCAGGCCCTGCCCTTCGCAGCCTGGTTTAGTCAAACAGCTGCTTGGCTTCACTCAGCAATTTTGGGAGGAAAAGCGATTTCATTCCCTTTTGGGAGGAACCACCAGGACACCTTGGCTGTCTGGGCTCCAGGTTGGGAAACAGCTCTCCTGCACCAGGGCCCAGGTGCTGCCCTCAGGTACCAGGCAAGGCCATCATTTTCATTTGGCAGTGGCACAAACACCTGCACTGGGCAGGGGAAGCATATGAGCAGACTGGCTCCAGATCCAGGAACCTGCATTTCACCTTCTGGAAGGAACACCACACTGCAACGCGCAGTGTGGGCAGCAGGGCCGGGGGGGATTCTGTCCCTCTGCTCCATCTGGAAGGACCCCACCAGGAGAGCTGCCTCCAGCCCTGGGGATCCCAGCACTGAAGGGACGTGGAGCTGCTGGAGCAAGTCCAGAGGAGGCCACGGAGATGCTCCAGGGACTGGAGCCCCTCTGTTCTGGAGCCAGCCTGGGAGAGCTGGGGGTGTTCACCTGGAGAGGAGAAGGATCCAGGGAGACCTCAGAGCCCCTTCCAGTGCCTAAAGGGGCTCCAGGGGAGCTGCAGAGGGACCTGAGACAAGAGATGGAGAGACAGGCCAAGGGGGAATGGCTTCCCACTGCCAGAGGGCAGGGATAGATGGGATATTGGGAAGGAATTCTTCCCTGTGAGGGAGGTGAGGCCCTGGCACAGGGTGCCCAGAGAAGCTGTGGCTGCCCCTGGATCCCTGGAAGCGTCCAAAGGCCAGGTTGGACGGGGCTTGGAGCACCCTGGGATAGTGAAAAGTGTCCCTGCCCACGACATGGGAGTGAAACGAGATGGTCTTTAAGGTCCTTTCCAATTAACCATTCTATGATTCCATGATCTCTTCAAGTCCAGCTGTGCTTCTCAAAGCCAAAGCAGGTTTCCCTTCGGCACCCTGAGCTGTGTCTTTCCTGATCCAACAGCCACGCTCACAGTCGGGGCACTCCCTGTCCCCAGGCAGTCCTGGCCCTGCTCTGAGTCATGGCCACATCCCTTGCGAGGGAGCAGCGGGAGCAGGAGCAGCAAAGCAGGACAGCAGAAATCCCTTCTCCCTTTTTGGCTCTGTCTGAGCCATGGTGTCACCAGAGGCAGGGCCACCACTGGAGTCCACCCCCATCATGGATAAACCCTCCATCCACCCCAGGGAAAGGAGGGAGGCTCAATACCTGCTCTGGGGTCTGGAGGAATCCACTTGCTCCACCATCCCATCCTCCCTGCAAAGACCCCTCCCCAGACACGCCACTTTGCCCCATTCTTGTCAGTGAGGTTATTTACACCCGAGGGTTTGCAGGCACACCAGAGCCTGTGTGCAGGGATGTCCCGCAGCAGCAACCCCTTTCTCTGTTTGTTTACTTATAGGAAACTATTTCTGTAGGGTAACACACCCCTGGAGACAGCCACCCAGCTCAGACACTCCTGGCTCACAGGAGCAGCCACGTACACAGCTCCTAGGGGAGGATGTTTAACTAAACCCACTCTGGGCTCACACAGGGAACCACCTCCAGGCAGCACAGGCTGCTGAGTAAACTTGGATCTCGAGCACCTGGAGACTTTGAGTCTGGAATCTCTGTGCATGTGGTCTCGGGCAAGATACTGAGCTCATGTTCCCCCACAAGGAATGACAACATCTGGGCAGCTCAGAGTGGGGACAGAGGCTCCAGGCTGGTCTTTGCCACAGCTGTCCCTTAAAAATCCCTTGAAGAAATCCATTCTCTGTCCTGCCCCAGCTTGTGCAACTGTAACAGGGCACCCACTACCCACCATGCAGGATTATTTGCTTGGGGAAAACCCCAAAAACCAGGTCAGACCACAGCACCTCTACCTTTCCTTGTTGTGATTGCACCTACGGGTCCATTTTCTCAACACGGAGTAGGGAGGAGCGGATGATGGCAGGCGATGCAGCTAGGTCAAAACATGAGAAGCAGCAACATTGAGGAAGAAAGACCTACAAAGAAATTTCCCAGACACCACCTTGTGCAGGGACAGATTTTGTGGTTCCGTCCATGAAAAATTATATCCCTTCTGCTTTCACAAGAGGAAACACAGGTTCCTGATCCCAACAGGAGACTTGGGAAGGCTCTAGAGTAGGGCACTTTGTTTCTTGGAGAAAAAAGCTAAAAGTTGGTGGGACAGCAGCCTGCGTGCCCAGGCAGCCTGTGCTCTTCTCCAAGAAACATGCACTGAAGCCAAGATCTGTACTGCTGTATTCTCCTCAAAGGAGAGTCCAGCTTCCAAAAACCACTTCCAAGCCCCTGACCTGCTTACATGGACCGGGGCAGGATGCCAACCTGTGAGCCCAGGAGGCACATGAGCCCCACAGCTGTGCTGCTGAGCTCTCTGGGTCACACTGGGGAGGGTTTTTTGCCCTCAGCAAGCTCAACCCTCTGCAGTGATGCTCTTCCACCACTGGGGAAGCCTTGGCAATGTAAGGCTTTGGAGCAATCTGGTCTAGTGGAAGGTGTCCCTGCCCATGGCACGGGGCAGAACAGGATGGGCTTTAAGGTCCTTTCCAACCCAAATCCTCCTGTGACTGTGCCCCCAACACAGGCATCTTCCTCCCAGCGTAGGGATCAGCCCAGCACTCCAAAAGGGGCTGGCAGAGAGGAGGTGCTCGTTGGAGGTCTGAAGGATGTGAAAAGAGAGAACGAGAAGAAAGGACAACCGTCTGTTGCACAGACTGAGTTAGGGGGTTAAACCCTTCTCTTTCTACCAGTGCAGGAAAGAGTAAAAGGCACAGGAAAGCTGGACGCTGGGAACGTGATCAGGAGGCTCTGCCAGCCTGGAGAAGGCTGGTCTCAGCACGAGTGGAGTGAAGAGAGCAAGGGAAGAAACAGGCACGGCATGTCCAAAGGCAAGGGCTTCCAGAACCTCCTCCCCACCCTGCAGCACAAGTCATTCAGAAACCCTTCCCTACCAACGCTGGTCCCAGAGCTGAGGCTGCGGCCCCAGCACCCGCAGCTCCTGCTGGGCATCCTAGCTGAGCCCCACAGGCCCTTGCACTTGTTCTCCTTCCCCAGCCCCACCACTGCAAAGGTCCTCTGCTCCACTCCAGAGGAAGGCAAAGCACATCCTCCATCTCTGGGCTCTGCTCTCCATCTGCATTAACTCAGGAAAGTATCCCAGTCTCCATCCTTCCTCCCACTTCCGCCCAATGCACTTTGGCACAGCCACTCCACAGACAGGAAAAAAATAACTACAAATTCTGCTTCCTAACATTCCTGCACTAGAAATCCTAAAATTCTAAAGGCAAAAGGAAGAGCACAGCATCTCCTGCTGCCACCAGCGAAGCCCCTGGTGAGGCTTGGGGACAGCTCGAGCCACCACCAGGAGCACGTGGGGCCACCCAAGCCCACCAGCTGGGTCAGCACTGACATCTGCACCAGGTCACACACTGCTGCACTGGGAAGTGTGGAGGGTTTAAACTGAGGTACATACTGAAAGGTGTATTGTGAGTCAAATTAATTAATTTGGAATAAAGAAACCTGCTAAGGTGTACAGATCACCACCTTATCGCACACTGCAGGCGAATACTGAAAAGCAGTTTGTCAGGAATTCTGCATCCTGAATTAAATTAGTTCATTTTAACAAATGCAGTCAGTGCTGAATCAGGGACCCTTTGCAGCCCACTGACAAACCAGCGTGCCAGGCAGGCAGCTCCCGAGCAGCAGCGGGTCCGTCTCAATAAAACACACCCTGCTCACCCAGCTGAACACACGGCACTGTGCTTGGGTGCTTGGGCTGAACCATTCACAGCAGCCATGCAGGACTGCAAGAGGACATCCAGAGGGTGGTCTTCTCCCACAGCCCATCCCAGCAATGCTGGCACAGATCCCGGCCCATCCCACTCCGGCTGCTCATCCCCAGGGGCTCAGAGCTCTGACAGGCCAGTCTCTCTCTCTCCAGAGATTCATCCTCTGTGGAGGAAGACAAAGGCCTGAGCTGAGTCTCACCACAAGGATGGGCTGTTCTGCCTTGGTGCTGCTCAGCATTTCCTTCACCTCCAGAGCAAAGGGCAAAGCCACAAATCACAGAACCCCAGACTGGTTTGGGCTGGAAGGGACCTTAAAGCCCATCTCATTCCAAACCCCTGCCATGGGCAGGGACATCTTCTACAGACCACGCTGTTCCAAGGCCCACCCAGCCTGACTCCCATTGGCACGGGACGGGAAGGGACTGGGATACTCGGCTCTTTGCACCCCTCTGTGATGTTTGCACACCTGGGGGATAGTTTTTGCTTTGCCTCTCCTGAAGCCATCCCCAGGTGCTCTCCCATCGCTGCTCTCTTCTGCAGGTTTTCCCCAATTGTGACCAAATTCCACCTTTCCCAGTACCACCAAAATAAAGATGAAAGAACTGATGGTAGAGCTCACAAGTGTGGCCACTACCATTCTTCATATTACTTGGAATGGAGGAGTTTTCTTTAATTTGATCAACTATGGGTTCCTCACCTATTTTTCTGTTTGAAAAATGGGGCAGAGTTGACACGTCGCTGTTAAATTGTCCCAAAGCAGCCAGAGAAAATGCCCTGAGCTGCTGCTACCCAAAGCCCCGCTGGTGACTCACCTTCTCACATGCAATAACACTCCCTGCGTGGAGCCACGAGCCGGCTCCGCTCCGTGAGACCAGTCTGGTGGAACTGGTGAGACAGCTCGCTGTGTTTTTCTTGGAGGGAGAGCAGTGGGATATGTGGACGTTGTTGAATAAAAAATCATTGCTCCACATGAACAACGAGCCAGTCATCCAAAGGCA
Source organism: Callaeas wilsoni (assembly GCA_013398955.1). Taxonomy (NCBI): domain Eukaryota; kingdom Metazoa; phylum Chordata; class Aves; order Passeriformes; family Callaeidae; genus Callaeas; species Callaeas wilsoni. The sequence goes on from VWPU01000985.1 coordinate 28,071, forward strand.
AAATATTTCCCCCAAAAAAAGCAGATAACTCTTTAGACACTTTTTGCTGTGTGGCTCTTCGAAGCCCATGGAAATGGGCTGGGCCTCGGCCTCCCCTGCACATCAGGCCAACACAGGATCCTTGTGCAGCACAGCTCGGATGACAAAATCCTTCCAAGCACCAGGAGATATCATCAACACTGCAAAGTAATGAACGCCTTCAAAATCCCACTGGAAAAGGCAGGCGCTTTTGCTGCCAAGCCCACCAAGAAGGGATGAAAGGGGAGCCCTGATGGCTGTAATTTGCACCAGGCAGGATAAATGGAGGGCTGGGTGTTACCAGTTCTCATCCCAGATACGCTGCATGGATGAGGCCAAATTTGGAGCCACACCTGCTGATCACATGCGAATCACAGAATCCCAGAATGGTTTGGGTTGGGAAAGACCCCAAAACTCATCTCACTCCAACCCTCTGCCATGGGCAGGGACATCTCCCACTACCCCAGGTTGCTCCAAGCCCCATCCCACCTGGGCTTGGACATTGCCAGGGATCCAGAGGCAGCCACAGCTTCTCTGGGCAACCTGTGCCAGGGCCTCACCGCCCTCACAACCAAGAATTTCTTCCCAGTATCTCATCTAAATCTCTCCTCTTTCAGTTTAAAACTGTTCTCTCCCACTTACGGAGGTGACAACAGAGAATTCTTGGTGGTGGATGAGCCCTGCCCAGGCAGTGCCAAGCTCCGTGGTCCCCAGCCATGCGGGTCCCCGCTGTGCCAAGCACCCGAGCCAGAGCAGGAACACCCTGTCCTGTCCCCATTCCCAGGATGCCAGTCCAGCAAAGCTCTGCTCCCACCGCAGGACCCTGACGGGACTCTGAACCACGTGGAGGGACCACACCAAGCAACTCTCCCATCCAGGCACCTGGAGCCAAGCACTGACACCATCAAGAAGAAAAAAATAAATAAAAATAAAACACACTGTGTTCTCTGACCGCCCACTGGTTCACTCCTGCCATTCCTGGGCCTGAGCTGCGCAATCCGTCTCCCAGCTTGGCGCCCGGGCTTCCCTCAGAAATGCAAGTCTTTACCCAGGAATTCATGGCAGGAGAAATCAAGAAGAGAAAGGGGAGGGGTGGAAAAGTAAAAAACACTTTTTGTATTTTATCCAAATTGCTTTGCAGGTCTACTTGCCCTTGGCTCACTCGCTCTGCTGGGTCTACCAGCATATTTTGGGTAATGAAATGCACATTTGCTGGTCAGCCCTAATAGACCCAGAGGGACTGGGTTTCACGTGTGTTTGTTTTAAACTTAAGGGTGTTGTAAAGTTTTTCCAAGAGCCCAGGGCTGGGATGATAAGCCATGGCAGGCAGTACCTAGTTAGTGGGTGGTTGTGGTGTTAATATTTATCCCATAACTGAAGGAAGACGTGACAACATGAGTGAAGCAAACCACCAGCACCACACTTCCTCACAGGGCACACACTGAACCTCTGCAGGGACCACCAGGTAGGAGGCATTTCATACAATCCTTGTGTATTGCGAGAGAAAACCCTCTCAAAGGACAAGTTTATAAAGAAAAAAAGAAAAGAAAGCAGAGTTTAGAGTGAGAATCAGGCCTTCTAGCCTCAGAGCCTTTCCAGCCAGATCCTTCAGTGCCCATGTGTGGGACCTGTTAGAGAGTCCAGAGGAGGCCATGGAGCTGCTCCCGGGGCTGGAGCCCCTCTGCTCTGGAGCCAGGCTGGCAGAGCTGGGGGTGCTCACCTGGAGAGGAGAAGGATCCAGGGAGACCTCAGAGCCCCTTCCAGGGCCTAAAGGGGGTTTATAAAAAGGAGGGAGAGAAACTGTCCATGCAAGTAGATAGTGACAGGACACAGGGAATGGCTTCCCACTGCCAGAGGGCAGGGATAGATGGGCTATTGGGAAGGAACTGGTCCCTGTGAGGGCAGTGAAGCCCTGGCACAGGCTGCCCAGAGAAGCTGTGGCTGCCCTTGGATTGCTGGCAACGTCCAAGGCCAGGCTGGATGGGGTTTAGAGCAGCAGTAAGAAGTGTCCCTGCCCACGGCAGGGGGTGGAATGGGATGAGCTTTAAGGTCCCTTCCAACCCAAACCATTCCATAATTCTGTCTCCCTTGGCCAATGCCCAAGTCCCAGCTGCACGCTGGACCATCCCTGTGGGGCCCATCCTGCCTCAGCCCTGCCAGGCTCAGAGGATGTGGCTCCATCCCAGTGCCCTGCCTTGCCAAACCCCCTACGGGCAAGCTCTGCTTCCACCTCCAGGCAGTCTGCAGATCACAAATGGAGCTCACCTCCCAAAGCTACAGGGGAAATCTTCTCATGTAAATCCATTTTGCACTTAGAAAACTAAAGATGCCTTATTCTCCCTGAAAAGCAGGAACAGGCATCCTGCCTGGAGCAGGCACCAAGAATTCTGCAGAACTACAGATCAGCAAGCACCAGGAGCACAGTGTGAGGACGGGGAAGCTCCAGCTGATGGGAAGGCAGCACTAACCAGGCCATCGCTGTCAGTGGAGAGCTGTGTCCTGGGTGAGCAGTGGGTGCAAGAGGGACAGGCCCATCTGTACAAAACCCCCCTGCAGAAATGACAACATCATCTAAAATCACTGCCCCAATTTGGGGACATCAGGGCCAGCTTTCCCTTGCTTGAAAAATCCAGAAGAGGAAGAAAAAGGTTTCCTAAGGCACCAAGCATAAGGAAAAGTGAGGTGAAACAGTATAGGGAGACCTGGAGCCCACATGCCTGTATTTGGGGACAAGGAACACAACTGGAGACTGAGTCCATCTCCCACCCCCTCTGCACTGGGGGAACTGCTCAGGTGCTCAGCTCAGTGACAGGGGAAGCTGTGTCACTCCCAGGGTGGCCTCTTCCCTTCTCAGTTCCCTTCTGCTCCACACCGACTGACAGCAAAAGATGAAAAGGAATGCAATTCACCATAAAATCCCCCAGCTGTGGGCAAGAATCAAAGCAATTAATGACACTTACTGCTTGCTGGATATGAAACACGGATGAGGAAGGTGAGAGCTGATGTGGCCAGGCTGCTGCAGAGCCCGGGGGTTCTACTGGGACTTTGCTGGTGGGCAGCAAGGAGTGAGCTGGGACAACCTCAGGACACAGACCCATTCCAAAGCTACCTCTCATCTCCTGTGGTCACTTAACTTCACTGTAAAGCAGCTTCTTCTACCCACAGCCTGCCTGAAACCCAACGCAGGCTGCCTTTACTTCAGGATTTCGGAGACCATTTAGTAGACCAAGTCAGTGCAAAGCTGTAGTACCCAGGTGGTCCTCTGCTAACAGTAAAAGGGGAGTTGGGATTTCTCCCACAGCCATGCACATTTGTCATCTCAGATTTGCCAGAGTCGGTGGTTCCACTCTCTCAGATCTCTTGTGCAACCCAGGTCCAGGTTCCTCCATGGAGAATCCCAGGCTGCTCTCACATCTGAGCTCCCTGGGCACGGCAGGAGATGCTCAGTTCAGAGTGCTCCCACAGCAGTGCTGTCCTGCACTCAGACAATCTCCACATTTCCCACTCCTGTCCTTTTTTTCCAGGACAGGCAGGACTTTATTTATGGTATTATTTGGTTACTTGCAGGAAGACACATGCTCATGTAGGCAATCAGAAACCCTGAATGAATGGCTTAGGGACAGAAATTCAGTTTATCCCAGTTTTAATCACTAGAAGCCAACGCAACCTTGTCCTGCACAAGGTGCTCGGTGATGTGTTCCTGCAGCTGATCTCTTCATCTCTTGTTTGGATGAAAATCTGGAGGTGACTGACCACCAGTCCTCTCCCTGCACACAGTTTCTGCCAGGCTCATTTATGGAGAGGCTCTGGGAAGAAGTAAATAAATTATTTAAATCAAAATATTTTACACCAACAGCACAATTCCAACTATTCCAACACCACGCAAGGCTTGTCCACAGCAGACAACATCCCTGCCCAATAAACCCTTTAAAGGTTCACTGATCACAGCTAGACGTGTCATAAACTTCCCTACATAGTTTATTATCCCCATAAATCTCTATAAAACTATTTTATCTCATCTGGGCTGGCAATGAAGCAAACTTTGCTCTGTTTATGGCTTCCCAAGCCAGCCTGTGACAACACATGTGCTGCCTAAAAAGGGGGATGAAGATCTCGGTCCTGCCCAGCCCTCCCCACCACACATCCTTCCAACTCTACACCACAGGCACAGCAAATACCCCACGTGCTCCATGTGCTTCCCTCCAGGAACAGACCTACTATCAAATAACATTTCTTCTACTTTCTTATCTTCCAAATGTGCTATTTAAAGGGGGAAAAAACAGCTTGGAGGCTTATTCAACCCACTCTTCCCAAATGTGTGCCCTGCATTTCATTCAAAGAGTATTTTTGTTCCTGGGAGCTTTGCAGCTACTTTGTCAAAAGCTTTTATTGGGAAATGGTGATGTTTTATGGTTTCATTTAAATCAGGTGGATGACTGTAAAACTATAATCTGTTTGGCTTTCAATTAGAAAACACGGAAATAAAAGCGCTTTCCACATTGTCCTACCTACTACATGACTTCCAGCTTTTCCATGCAGCCCCATCCATTTTTGCTTTGGAATCCTAGGATGGTTTGAGTTGGAAGTGACCTTAACGCTCATCCCATTCCACCCCTGCCCTGGGCAGGGACACCTCCCACTATCCGAGGTTGCTCCCAGCCCCATCCAGCCTGGCCTTGGACACCAGTAAGACCATGATCCAGCAGATCTCCTTCCACCCAGCCCTGGTGCCTAAGAGGACACCGCACCACGTATCTGTCACCCACCAGTGCCACAACAGCCAACAGCCTGTGCCAGCTGTGGTAGAGCTGCCCTTGCCCAGGCCTTCGGGCACGACCACCAACCTCCTGCAAGACGAGTCCACAAGCCCTCTGCCACCACCGTGCAGCACAGGACAGTCAGGGATCACCCTGACGAGCTCCCAGACACTGCCATCCTTACAGAGAGCCCCACAGAATCCTCGTGCTCCCCACTGAGTCTTCCTCTCATGCCGGCATTCTTGGAGCTTGGGAAAAACATTCAATACCATTACATCTGCACTCCTCTGCTTCCCCCTGCTTCCACAGCCAGGCAGGTCCCGTAGCCTTGGGAATACGGTTCCTATACCACCCACATGGCCTTGGGGCAGGATTCATCCCAAGTTCCACCTGCCCTCTGCCACCACTCCCACACAAACACCTCATGCCATGCCAGGAAGATGGAGCAGCCGCCCCCATCACCACCTCAGGAAGGGACCAGGAACCTGTCCAGCACTCAAGGGAGAGGTCAAAAGCATCTCTGGGGAGTTTTTAATGAGCAAATACCTCACGCTCTCAGACCCCAGGAGGGTGAGGACCAGAAGCTGCAGTCACTTCAGGAACCTTTAGCATGAGCTGTGAGTGATTACCAGAACCTCACCCTAAGGCAATGGCAGCGCAGACGCAGCGTCCAACTCCTGGGAACAGGAGGAGGCAGAACTGCTTGGCCATGGAAAAGAGGGGCCAGGTAGTGACTGACCACCCGCACTGCCACCAGCAGCACAGGCCACTGCTTGGCCATGGAAAAGAGGGGCCAGGTAGTGACTGACCACCCGCACTGCCACCAGCAGCACAGGCCACCACTTCTCCTGACTGTTAAACTTCGGACACCAATAAAAGACAAAGCCACAACTACAACGTGCCAGATGGGAACACTGCTGGTGCCACCCGTGTCCAAGTCCCCTGCTGCTGCAGGGCACGTGTTGACCTCCAGCCACCGCAGTACCAACCACAGGTCCGGCAGGAACCGTGCCACCTCCCCACCGGGCCACGCCCGGCTCCAGCTCTCCAGCAGGCAGAGGTGAAGTGCCCGACCCGCCAGATGGCAATTTCCATGGCAACACAGGGATGCCATCGGCAGAGGATTAAGCTCCAGCGGGGCGGGGAAGCGGGACCATGGGGAGGGAGGCTGATGAACAAGCACCCGACAGGGACGCTGAGGAGGAACAGAGGCCCACAGCAGCGATTTTCACGCCCATCTTCCCCTTTCAATTCTTCTCTAGCATGAAAGTCCCAATTTAAATGGCAGAATTTGACACCATTAGAAACTATCAGACCATTTAACACACTGCCCCTTCCTCCCACGTCACTGCACCCACGGCTACCACAGGAATAAAGAGCACTGCAAGATCCAGACATCTCCCAGCAGTCCCGGCATCAAAGTGCAGCAAATCTGCGTCACACAGAGACCCTTTGAAAGAGGATGAATGTGAAGCGCAGGGAGAAATGATTACTTTATTTGTAAAGACCATGTCTCTTGTCATTCTAATTCATCCCAAATCCTCCCGGCACTGGACAGCTGCAGGTTTAATCATGAATATACAAATCAGCAACCCACGAACAACAAAGAGTCTCCAAACGCAACAGACGAGGCCCAGAATTCAGTCTGGTTCGGCTGCTGCTCTCCCTCCTTTGCACCGAAAAAAGGAGGGGATGGGTAAAGCCAGGACCTGCCAGCTCCTCCTGCCACCACAGTCCTCTCCCATCGAATCCCAGACATGGGAATGCTGCCTGCACTTCTCCCTACTCTGACAAAGCTTGGCCAGCAATGAGCGGGAAGCGGTGGCTGCAAGAGGGGAGCAAAGGGGAGAGGAGAGCGAGAAGAGAGGGATGGTGGGCAGAGGCAAGGGCTGGTGACAGAGAGGGGCTGGAGCTGGACAGGCACTCGAGCTGTGAAGGAAAAACACGGGGTTTAACCCACACAGAAGATGGGAAGATGGGAATTGCTCACTTTGTGCAGCCTCGGCCGGGCAGAGCGTGGGGCACTGCAGGGCAGGGGATCCCAGGGCGGTGCACCCAAGGGAGGGAGTGCGAGTCCCCAGGCAGGCACTACTGCTGCTACACTCAACAACAAACACCAACCCTGCTGAAGAGGGGTCCTGCAGGGGCTGCTGCCGCCAAGCAGGCTCAGGACCCTTCCCAAGCATCCAACACCTGCTTCTGCTGCCTCTCAGGTGTTTTCTGCACACTCAGATGCTCCAAAGCTGGTGAGCAACTGGACACTGGGCAGGCAGTGATACCCATCAGTGCAAAGCACTGCGTGCCACATGGGAAAGAGAGCTGGGAAGCAGGAGCTATCCAGAGCTTCCAGAGTGTTGCTTCACTGAAGGAATCTCATCAGGTCTACAGATTCCTCAGGAGGGGCAGTGGAGGGGCAGCTTCAATTTCTGCTCTCTGTGACCAGAGACAGGACCCAGGGAACAGCTGGAGCTGTGCCAGGGGAGGGTTAGGTTGGATCTCAGGAAAAGGTTCTTCCCCCAGAGGATGCTGGGGCACTGAACTCCCTGGGAAATGGTCCCAGTCCTGAGGCTCCCAGAGCTCCAGGAGTGTTTGGACAGCGCTGCCAGGGATGCACAGGGTGGGACTGTTGGGGTGTCTGTGCTGATCCAAGAGCTGGACTCGATGATCCTTTTGGGTCCTTTCCAACTCAGGAAATTCTGTGATTCTGTGAAAAGCTCAGGGACTGAGCACAAGACAGGGCTGAGCATCAGCCCAACACAAACCTCATCTCTCCTGCTGCTGGGAGCTGTGCACTGCTCGCCACCTCCCAGGCCTGCTTGCCAAAATTCAGCACACAGCACGAGGAATTTGCTTTCCAAGGCCCTGAGATCCTGCAGGGCATCGTGTCAGAGATCTGGACTGAGGTCTCAGTTTTCAATCCAATGCTATTTCTGTAGAATTACCTGCTTTAACTTTAACCACTCCGTGGAATTATTCATTTGGTCTGGAGCATAGCTTGCCTAGAAGTGATGGGGTGAGGGTGATGTGCTTCCAAACTGCAAGTTTAGAAATAAAAATAACCAAACCAGTCAGGGAAAAAAGTGGGTTTTGAGCCTCTCAGAGCACACCCAGCCTCTCCTTTGGGCTGCCAGGCTGCACTGGGGCTGTGGGTGGGACATCAGGGTGGACACATGGACAGTCCTGGCAGCCTGGGAGACCAAAATCTGTGCGAGGCGTGGCTCCAGCAGTCAGAGCAACACCTTCCTGTGTCAAAACAAGCTGCTCCACATCAAGCTTCAGAGTCACACTGTGCTCATATTCTCATGCAGTGGGAGAATCAAATGCATTTTGCTGCCCACTGCAGTGCAGTACTTGGATCCAAACAGGGCATCTACATCCATTAGGCTCCAGAAGGGAGGGTTCCAGCTGCCCCACACTGGGGCATCCTCTTCTCTTGCACAGGGACCTTCTGGCTCTGCACAATGCCCTGACAGGAGGAATGCAACCACGTGGGGGTCAGGCTCTGCTCCCAGGGAACGAGGGACAGGATGAGAGTAAATGGCCTCAAATTGTGCCAGGGGAATTTTAGATTGGATATTGGGGATAATTGGATAATTCCTTAATGGAAAGGGTGGTCAGGCACTGGCCCAGGCTGTCTGGGGCTGTGGTGGAGTCACCATCCCTGGAGGAATTTAAAAAATCTGTGGATGTGGCACATGGGGACATGGGTTAGTGGTGAAGACAGTGGTGCTGGGTTAACAGTCGGACTCAATGATCTTAGAGGGCTTTTCCAATCTTTATCATTCATTATCTTCAAATAGGTTTGCACATGGAGGGAGAGAGGTGTTCCAGGGGGTTCACCTGAGCCTTCAAACTTGCAAACTTTCTGTTTCCCCTTCTGCAGACTCCCTCAAAATATTTGATACTTGATATTTCTCTGGCAACAGTTGAGCTTTGAGGTTCCCAAGACCCCTGAGCAGCATTCCTGGTGCTCTCCCTTTCCCCAGCCCAGCTCGGGGGAGCACCTCCAGGGCCAGCCCACTCCTGACACCCCCTTGCCTCCCCTCCATCTCCATAACAGGACAAAGCTCCCCCAAACATGACATCAGGTTCCCAGGTCAATCCTGGGGCCACCAAACAACACCAAATGCAGAATGCCGACAAAATAAAAATCACTGTACGTAAGAAAAAAGGCCAGTTCCCTATTATGGAAGGAATCAGAAAAAAGGCCAGTTCCCTATTATGGAAGGAATCAGACAGGAAGAACCTCTCCCCTCCATCACCACCAATCTGCAGCCTCCAGGATTCTATAGCTCTTCAGCCTTGTTCCTCTGGGCAGAAGCACCTCATGGCAATGCCAGGACCCCTCTCTCTGCCATAACCCTCCCAGCAAGTGCCATACCTGCAGGGTACCACAGGAGCCTGCTGTGAGACTGCAATGACCTGTGCAAACATCCTGCGTGACAAATTCAGTGTCAAAATAAACAGCACCAGGGATACACCGACACCAATCCCATCTGTAACTAACATTTCAGGGTTTCATCTAAGCAAAGCACTTGCTCCACATGTGATGAGTCGTGAGCCCAAGCCCAGCTGGGCTGTGACATCTGGGACAGTTGTGATGTAACCAGCATGAGGTGGGGATCCAAGGGCATCCATATCCCTACAGTCACCCCAAAAGGAGACTTTAGAGCCCCTTCCAGTAACTTAAAGGGGCCTACAGGAAGGCCGGAGAAGGGCTTTGGGACAGCACAAGGGGGAATGGCTTTCCACAGCCTGGGAAGGGTTAGATGGGATACTGGGACAAAATCCTTGCCTGTGAGGGCAGTGAGGCCCTGGCACAGGGTGCCCAGAGAAGCTGTGGCTGCCTCTGGATCCCTGGAAGTGTCCAAGGCCAGGTTGGATGGGGCTTGAAGCAACCTGGGATAGTGAGAGGTGTCCCTGCCCAGGAAGGGGGTGGAACTGGCTGAGCTTTAAGGTCCCTTTCAACCCAAACCAGTTTATGATTCTGTGATTCTAAAACCCTTCCAATGGTTCGACTGGTGAATCCAAAGCCCAGTGAGCAGGAAAACAGAAATATTGATGCTTTCATGGACAAACACACCTCTAAGCCTGCAGGCAAACTTGACCTGCAGCCTTTACACCATGGGGTGTCTGAGCTCTGACGAGGGGGGCTGCCCCCCAGCCCAGCCCCACAGCCGGGGCTCCCCAGCCCGCTGTGCACACCTGGGGGAACTGTCACCTCTGCCACAAAACACAGCCCGGGGCTGGGACAGGATCTCAGGGCTGCACTCGATGGAGCCTTCACCACTGAGAAACACAGACACGAAGCCACAGTCCCCCCGGGATGGGTTAGTGGCTTTTCAGAGATGGCCTCAAACCTCATCCGCACTGGGAAAACCTCTCCCCACAGGCACAGGCTCAGTCCCAGCCCTCCGGGGCCACGCTGACTGAGCTGGCGGGAGGTGGGGTGGGGACCCAGGTGCCACAGCTGGCAGGGAGCAGCACCCTGAGCACCCACACATGATCGGTTTACTTCCCACTACAGACACGGGCTGGATTTCACATTCCCTGTCTCCTCCACGGCCTCAACAAGGAAAGATAGGGAAACACATTCCCTCCCATGCATGAAGCCTGAGTGACTCTGGGAACAGCACCAATGACAAACCCACTCCCATGCCCACCTCTGACCACCGTAACTCATCTCTCCCTGCAGCAAGAGAGAAAGGGATGCTGTACCCCCACCCTCCTTAAAAATTGCCTTTCTTTGAAAAAACATTCTTTGAACAAATGGCAGCAAATCCCAAGGCAGAGCTGCACAATGGACACTTCAGTCTGCCCAGGGGAGGAGAGACAGGACCTTCAATGCCTAAATAAATGCAATTTGCTCATTAAGAGGGGGCTGGGGAAGGTTAGGCAGAGTGTAGCCCTGGTTATTCACTTCCCCCAATTAACATTCCAGCAGAGCTGCTCTGTTTTCTAGGAACAATAACTTTTTGGGAAGGGGGAGTGATGCCCGTGGGGGCGTTGGATGGTGCTGGAGAAAGGAGACACGTCCAAGGGTGTGAGGGTGCAAGTCTGTGTGTGATGGGAACTGCTAAACAAAACCAAGACTAAATAAAGGTCTACCCTATGCCAAAAGAACCTGCAAAGTAAAACCCTTCACGTCCCTGGACCAAGATTTGCCTTTGCTGCTGATCCAAATGCCTTTCTGTGGCCAAGGAGTCCTGCACAGAAAAGAGGTGGCTTGTCACTGTTTGCAGTTCGCCCACTTGGCTTCCCAGATGCCAAAGCAGCTTTGCTGATATACCAGGCAATGCATAATCACATCCAAAGGCTCTCCGGTGGCGAGGCCATCTAAGGCAGAAGATGAAGGATGGCAGAAGGGCTGTACCTCCCTGAGAAGGTGCCTCCTCACAGGCTCAATGCAGAAAGGTTGGGAAAGCTGGACCAGACCACCAACATTGTCACAGAACTCCATAACAGTTCAGGTTAGAAGGACCACTGGAGGGGTCATCTGGTCCCACCTCCCTGCTCAAGCAGGGCCATCCCAGAGCACATGGCACAGGATTGTGTCCAGGTGGGTTTTGAATATCCCCAGTGAGGAAGATTCCACAAATTTTCTGGGCAGTCTCTTCAGTGCTCTCCAGAAGTGAGATGAACAAAACTTCACCCTGAGGCTCTTGGTAAGAGCACACCAGAACCACAGACCAGAGCTCTGGGGGAAAGGCTGGATTCACCTGAAGCCCACTGGAACTCTCCAGGCACACCTCCTGCTTCCTGCCCAAATCCTCCCTACGGGCTCAGCAACAGAAAGGCTCCCAGGAAACTGTGGTTTGTGTGTTCCTTCTGAAGCACCACGAGGCTCAATCCCAGTGCAAAGGACTTGGTGCCTTTTGACAGCAAGCAAAGGGCTGCAGTCAGAACAAACCCTTTCCCAGGCCAGCACCAGGCACTAGGACTCTATTTTCCCTACTTTTGGGGCAGCCAATGCTCCATCCTACCACCCATTCTACAACATATTGCTTGCTGCAGAGCCAATGCTGCAGATGTCACCAGAGGTACCTGGTGACACAGGAACACAAGGAAGAGTGAATGGTCATCTGGACAAAACCCGGATGATCAGCAGAGCTTTGGGCTGGGTCTGCTGCTGACTTTCAAGCTTTAAAGAGGAACCCATCCACAGAGATGCAAAGGCCAGTTATTGAAAGGGAATGACCCCTCCAGTGGGGAAGCAGCACAAACCCCAACCAGAGTGGGCACGAGCTCCCTCCCAGCCCAGGTACCACAGCCCAGTGTGCTCCTCCTCCCTGTGTACCATTTATTGCCAGAGCGGAAGGCAGCAGGGGTTGAACCAGGGCCCAGGTCCAGCAGGGACCCAGCAATGTCCCTTGGAGCACCCTGACATGAAGCTCCATCCCTGATCTGCTCCAGCAATCAATTTCCTCCCTCTCCTCTCCAGGAAGCGACAGGGGCCTGGACAAGAGTGTCAAGACCCCAACACCCCAAGTTGAAACTGGGGTCTTTCCAGAACCCCACCACCCCACAGGGACACTGGGAACATGGAGGATCATTCCAGGACAGCAGTTTCATCCTGCTTTCCTCCAAGTGTCCAGAAGTGCTGAAACTTATCACAAGGCTGGACATTTCTGCTGTCAGGGAACAGGAACATCCAGAAGTTGACTGTTGTCATGCTGATAGCTGGACATCTCAGAAAAGCTCCTTTCTACCTTGGAAAGTCACCTCTGTAACAGCCAAAGAAACAGGGAAATTCTCTCCTGCAAAAACATCATTGTGCCTTCTTGCTCCCCTGCCAGCTGCTCCTGGGTGCCAGGTCCCCTTCTCCTGGGCTGCCTGGAGGCTTCAGCAAAGACAGGTTCAGCAGGCTGGCAACAAACACACCCCTTGCCATTAAATGAGTGTCAAGAGCTTCACAGACAAAGCATCCATCCCACTCCTCCTCATCCCAGCCCTCCCTTCCCCAGGGTGAGGGTCTGAGGGTCTCACAGCAAGCCCTCTACCACCCCACTTTGGCTGTCTGCAGTCCTCTGGTAGGGCTGGGCTCAGACTGGAGATGCGACTGCAGAAGCAGGAAGGAGGAAAAACAGCTTTACATGTGACATGTAAATAGTCAGTGCAGAGAGAGATAAATCTCCTTTTCTTTCCAGGAGATCAAGACCTGATTACGCAAGTGGGGCACCTCCAAAGGCACCTTCCTCTGTGCAGCAGCCTGGGCGTCCTCTGCCTCTGCAAGCGCTCCCTTCCAGAGATAAGGCTCAGTTGCTGAACCTCGCCAACTCAACATTAAAAAATAAAACACAAGTGAGATAAACAAAATGCTAATAGGAACCCCCAGGTCAAACTGTCTCCCTGTCACCGGGGCCCTCCTCTTGCCAGCACATTCCTGTCACTAATGAGGTCCCATCGCTTCCTCCTCCCTCCTCAAGTTGCTCCTGGTGATGCAAATCCATCGTCTTTGTTTCTATTCTTGGAGTAAAACCAGAACCAAAGTAAATAGCAAAACAGCTCTTAGGTTTCAGGATCCTTTCTTTTTCCATCCTTCCCAACTGCAAGAAGGCTGTTGCTGCAGTCAAAGCGAGGCGACATCCGACCCCAGACATCAGCCTGTTCCCACCGGAAATGCTCCACTTAATCTCCAACCTTAACGTCCCCTTTGAGATCGCTGCCAGCTCCTTCCCAAACCTCGGCCTCGCTGTGCTCCTCAGGAAGTGTCAGACTTCCCCACAAGTCTCTTGGAGAAGGAGAGAAGATGTGGGGAGCCTGCCAGGGACCCTGGGATGGCAGAGAGCTCTCTCCATCCCCAGTCCCCACCAGACCTTCCACTGTCGGCCTCCCCCAAGGAGCTGAACCAGCTCCAGTCTGTGCCCCAACAGACTCATGGTGCCCATGAGTTCCCCTGTGCCAGGGTGGGCACCGTGCAACAAAGGGGGAAAGGAGACACATGGCCACCCCAATGGGACCGTCAGCTCTGCCCTGTACATGCCAGTGTCCCATTGAGAAGGGTGGCACTGTCCTGCCACATCCCACTGCCAGGGAGCTATTGAACTCTGTCAACTGTGAGCTGCACAGGAGCTGCAGGGCAGGAGGGGCAGGTAAGGCTGTCTGTGTGCCACAAAGAGCTGTGTTCACATCAAGTTCTGGTCTGAAACAACACCCCCCGAAGTCCCCTCTGCCCCAGATGAGATTAGCAATACCCAGCAGGCAGCAAACCCTGCATGAGGTGCTGGGACCTGCAGCAGGACAAGCATCCTCCATGAGCACCAGTGTCATGTCCCACCACTCACCCCGATCACAGGGCACCCTGGAGAGTGGGCAGCAGCAAAGAGCTGAGCCTTGGCTCCATGTGCAGGGAGAGCGCAGAGTCCTGACAGTGCTCACTGATGATGGACAGTCAGAGGTGACCACTGGGTGCTGACACAGTGACCCCCCAGTGCTGTGGGGAGCTTTGGGAGTTTCCCACAGACTCCCAGGTGGAAGGAATGGGGAAATTGTGAGGTACAAGAGAGCTGGAGAGGGGCTTTGGACAAGGACTGATAGGACAAGGGGGAATGGCATCTAAGGGACAGAGGGCAGGATTAGATTGGAGATAGGGAAGGAATTCTTGGCTGTGAGGGTGGGGAGGCCCTGGCACAGGGTGCCCCGAGAAGCTGTGGCTGCCCCGTCCCTGGAAGTGTCCAAGGCCAGGTTGGACGGGGCTTGGAGCAGCCTGGGACAGTGGAAGGTGTCCCTGCCCATGGCAGGGGGCAAAACTGGATAAGCTTTAAGGTCCATCCCAACTCAAACCAGTCTGGAATCCCATGATTCAGAGGCTGAGAACTCAGACCTCTGCAGCGAGAGCAGGGGTAGGTAAAGTACAAGCACTTCACGCAGAGGAAGTAAGGAAAGCTGGAGCAGCGGAGGAGCAGCTGCGGGGTGGGTGCTCGAAGAGCGGTGCTGCAGAGACCTCTTGCAGCACACAGCTGCCACTGCAGCCACGCTCCAGCACTGCCCAGCAGCTCAGAGCTCCGCCGTTCCTAAGGGACAAACTGCCTTACAGCCCCCTGTAAGGTGATTTATCCAGCGCATCCCGGGCAGGCTGCGCCTGGAGAGGCTCTGCAGCAGCAGCTGATGGCATCCGGCACACACCAAGTGCCACCTCCACACGGCCACTGCACTCCAGTGCTCCCAGTCCTGCAGCTGAATCCTCTTGAGTCTCTACGAAGCCACAGCCATGTCCCAAAGGGTTTATTCAGGCACAAGCACCTCCCTGCAGGAATGTGCTTGTAGGGAAAGTGCTCTGAAGGATTTAAACCTCAGGCTTCCAGTTGGTCAGGAAAGGCATTCGGGGATTGCACCGTTTGCTCACAAACCTGGGGCGCCTGCTTCCCTCACACCAAGAGGACCCAAAGAGCTGCAGACTGTGGGTCTGAGCTGTAAGAGGACACACTACAACAGCCAGATTTGCTTCCTGAGATCTGGGAAACAAATACAACGGGCTTGAGAGGAAGAGCAGAGGAACAGATCTCCCAGGGAAACAAAAGGAAGGTCTGCGGGTGGAGTAAGAGGCCTCATGTGCAGCAGGGGATGGGATTTAGTACACCTGGGCTGAGCAGTGACCCGGCTGGATCCAGGGACCTGCCATCACAAAGCCATTCTTGCTGGCAAAGCCCAGAAAAAAGGGAAATCCGGATGACAAAACCCACCAGAGTGCACACTTTGGCATGAACAGGAATGGCCCCAGGACCTCTCTGGCTGGATGTCAAGGCCAGGAAGGGACTGGGCAGCAGACACGTGGCCACTGTCACCATCACAGCCAGCTGTTGGGAGGGGACAACCAGCCAAAGGCAGGTGGAGAAACTGAAGCATCCCCTCACACCAACCAGACGCTGATCTGGGTTGTGCCAGCACAAGCCCTCATGCTCAGCAGGATGGAGCCATCCAAAAGCATTTGGTTTTCCACACAGCTGGACCATTGCTGGCTGCAGCCCAAAGCATTCCCAGCCCGCCCTGCACTGCAAAGAGCCCAGACAGGGCTACAGCACCAACTCAAAAAATCTTTTGGGTTTCATGTGAAACTCCAGTCCTGCCACAGAGGAGGAATACTCCTGCTCACAAAATAGTGTCTCACTTATTTTAAATCACTGTGGTTATTTTCTTTTTTCACACAAACTTCACATACCAAAGGACACAGTGCACATTTTTGGTGAGTCTCGCTTGTGGAAGCAGAGTAAAATTGGAAGTTGGCAAATGACTCTGCTCTCCTCCTCCTCAGCTCTGCTGCTCACTGAGCATTTGATGTTCCTTGTGCAGAAATATAAATGGTAACATATCAGAGGCTGGAAACTTCACAGCCTCATATAATGGATTGGATTGGAAAGACTTAAAACTCATCCCAACCCCCTGCTATAGGCAGGGACACCTTCCACTAGCCCAGGTGGCTCCAAGACCCATCCAACCTGGCCTTGGACACTTCCAGGGATCCAGGGGCAGCCACAGCTTCTCTGGGCACCCTGAAAAGGGAACAATTCCTTCCCAATATCCCATCTATCCCTGCCCTCTGGCAGTGGGAAGCCATTCCCTGCATCCTGTCCTACCACTTGTCCCAGGTCGCTCTCCAGCTCTCCTGGAGCCCCTTTAGGCCCTGGAAGGGGCTCTGAGGTCTCCCTGGAGCCTTNCCTGGAAGGGGAGGTCTCCCTGGAGCCTTCTCCTCTCCAGGTGAACACCCCCAGCTCTCCCAGCCTGGCTCCAGAGCAGAGGGGCTCCAGCCCTTGGCGCATCTGCCTGGCCTCCTCTGGACTTGCTCCAGCAGCTCCACGTCCTCCTGCTGTTGGACCCCAGGGCTGGAGGCAGCTCTGCAGGTGGGGTCTCACCTGAGGGGGCAGAGGGGCAGAATCCCCCCCTCCTGCTGTCCACACTGGGGGCTCAGCCCAGGCTTGGGGGGTTCTGGGTGCACACGGCCGGGGCAGGTCCAACCCTCATCCACCAACACCTTTAAGTCCTACTCAGAGCTTCTCTTGATCTGTTGCCCAGCCTGTGCTTGTGCTTGGGACTGCCCCGACCTGGGTGCAGGATGTTGCACTGGGGCTTGTTGAAGCTGCTGCTTTTCTCTCTGCCAGCCTGTGGGATGCTCCCTCCACCACCTCCCAAGCCAGCCCCAGGCTCTGCAGCATTCCCAGCCCTTGGCAGGAGCATCCAGGCTCTCCTCCCCAGAGCAAAGCCAGCAGAGGGAGCAAACACCGCAGGTTTGCAGGGAGAGCCCAGTGGTTTCTCACTGTGGTTGTTATATTTTGAATCTAGAGGTTATTTCATGGGAGTTTGCATAAGTTATTTGGAAAGGCTCAGGTTAGGACCAAGGCCAGCCTGCCTATTTTCTTGGAAAATGAAATGTTGGTCTCACTAGTACCCACCCTGCAACAGCAGTATTGAAATCAAACCCAAAGTCTGGTCCTCAGCAACAAACCCCTTCCTCTTTCAAGCCCAGGATTCCACATTTTCTGTGTGTTAATTGTAGATTCCTGTGCCCTCAAACTTCCCAGCACTAGGCCCATCTTTCTCACAGCAAACAGGAGAGGCCTCACCCACCGCAGCTCACCCTGTTGGTCACAGACACCTGGTCCCAGCCTGGCTTTGACAAAATGAGATGTCTCACACTGTCCCCAGCCTCACCAGAACCCCCTCTTTACCAGCCTGGCCTGCGGCGTTCCCCACAAACTGCTCCTCTGCTTCCTAATTCCTCCCACAGGAGACATCTCCCTTTGTGTGGGAATGCTGAGAGCAGCCCCACAGCACGCTGTGCTCTTCCCAAGCCATCCCTGCTTTACTACAGGCACCACAAAGCACCAGCTGGGATGTCACAAGCTGCTGTTGTAAATAAAACCACGTTCACCAGAGAAATGAGCCGGGTACGTTTTGGTTTCAAGCTTTGCTGTGCCTGTTCACTCCCACACTAATTTGCAAAGTGGGGTGATTCACAGGGAGCTTCTTCTCAGCTCCCAGGGACTGCTCTCCAGGGAATGAGCTGCTCTCTGGCTCCAACAACACATTATTTATCAGGTTTGGGTTTTTCTGTTAAACACTCAGTGAACAACAGTCGGCAAGCGAGCAATGTGGGAAGGAGGGGCTGGGCACAGGAGTGACACACAGAGCTCAAACATCACCTGTCTTTGCAATCATCTCCCTCAGGCAGTCACCGCCACTGCTCTGGGAGCTGAGGCAGTCTGTGTGGAGGTCCAGGATGACTCTCATCCTTCTTCTCCACCTCCTCATCAAGCACAGCTGACCTGCCTCTCACATGGTCGTTTTTTCAACCCAGAGAAGCTGTGGCTGCCCCATTCCTGGACGTGTTCAAGGCCAGGTTGGACAGGCCTTGGAGCAAACTGAGATAGTGGAGGATGTCCCTGCCCATGGCAGGGGATGGGATGAGACAGCTTTTAGAGCTCCTTCCAAACCAAACCATCCTATTTTATATATTTATTTATTTATTTTTATCACACTCAACTACAGGCACAGCCAGGAATCTTCTGTCTGTTTGCTGATCCTTTCTGAAATCAGGTATGAGAGCACATGGTTCGTAGCAGTGTCAGAACAGAACCCAATAAAATACAGCAAGGAGAGAGGTACCAGCAGCAAGGAGAGAGTGGGATTTCACTGGCACCAGTGGGATCATGGCAGGGTGAGCATGACCTCGCTGTCACCATAAGCACCCCACCAGAGCCTGCAGCACCGGCTGCACACAGGAGACAACGGGCTGCACCCTGCAGACTTGGGAGGTCCCTGCACATTAGGAACGAGACCAAACCATTGGGATCATGCACAGATGGGTTGTACCAAGGTCCTACTTAGTCTCCAGCTCACCTGGCACCTGAAACCCAGACAGAGATAACCACACCCTATGGACTGGTGCTGCTCTGGGTTGAGGCAGTTTCTGCACTCCCCAACATCACTGCAGTGACCACTAGGGCCAGGAGGCATTTCTGGGTTGATCATTATTCATTGCAATAGGAAAACTCGGACAGGCACCTGTCAGCTGGTGCCAGCCCAGGTGCTGTCAGTGACTCCAGTGAGCACCAGGTGTGACCAGGTCTCTGCCACACTGCGAGTTCCTCCCCTCACTGCCTCCCTTCCCAGGCTCTGCTATCCCAGTTCACCTTGTCTCTGTCATCATCGCTTTGTCAGGCAGGGATTTCCTCTGCTCAACTCATCTGTAGAACCCCCAAGACAAACCGAGTTTAAGTGTTTCCTGCAGGGCACAGACATTTCGTATCAGAATCACTGCCTGGAAAAATACCATACACAAATAATAATAATTTAAAAATAAAAATTTTANTAGTGTGTGAGAGTACAGAGTAAAATTAATTAGTGCAGAGGCAGAAAAGCAATACCACCTTGAGTCACCTACTTGAAACCTGCAGGAACTACAGCGAGCAGAAATGTCAGAGCAGCCGGGGCAGCACCAGGGATGCCACGGCAATGCCGAGGGCTGCTCTCCTCCACTGCACAAACCAGTGACTCCTCCGCGATGCTCAGAGAGCAGCACACCATTTCAGAGCAGCAGAGGGGTCAGGGTGGAGACCTCAAACCAAGCTGGGTCAGCATGTGGGACCCTGGGCACTGCTGGCTCCTCCTCTTCAGAGGCAGCAGGACCTGTGCCATAACACCACAAAGTGAGTGGGCAATGCCACAACGACTGGCCTAGATACAGAGAACTTGAAATTCCCATGGGGAAAAGGGAAGAGCACAATTCCCTCAGAGCCCTGCTGCAATCTGCACTGACTGTCCCAGCAGGCACCACAGAGAGTGACTCAGCCCTGGTGACCTCTTTTAATGCTCCATAAGGTTAATGCTGAGTTCAACAGGGTTAATTCTGCCCTTAATGACCAGTTTTCCTGTGAAGACAAGGAGATCACCACAGTCTGTAACTCAGCCATGTCTCTCTTCTCCCTCCAGCAGGGGCACTGCAGAAAGTCCCATCCCTGCTCCTGCTGCCCATCTCAGGAGCCAGCTGGGCACAAAACCAAAACAGTCCCTTGGCCACCACCGAGTGACCCCAAACGCCATGCCCAAGGTCTCAGAGCACGGTCCTAGCCTGGCCGTGGTCATTGTCTCTGTGGCAGCTGGAGTGACTGGGACAAGGCAGGGGATCCGAATGAGAGACAGATGTCAAAAGCAATCAGCTGCTCCCCTGTCTCCAAGGCAGGAATGCTGACAGCACTACAGGCCTTGGAGGAGTTAAAAGGAAAGACTTATTAGAAAGAAAACTCGTTCTGACAATCACAAAAATTGGAATTAATTTAAAATTCAAATTATGCAAATTCCAGTAATCTGTACGTGCAGATCCATCACATAGCAGAGTGAGACCACAGACACATGCCACCGGTGACATGGCTGGAGAAATCCCACCCTCCCCAGCGCTCTGGGAGGAAGGCAGGTGTGCCGGCCCCCGGCAGGCACGGGAAGAGCGGCTGCTCCGGGAGAGTGGGGCCAGGCAGGATTTGCAGGTGCTCCCTCCGCACTGAAAGATGCTTCGGCAGCCCTGGCAGCATCCAGCATGCCATAGCCAGGGGAGCAGGGAAGCCAGACTCCAGTGTTTTCACATAAATTATAGCAAATTCTCCCTTGGACAAGCTCAGGTGCCCATGACCAGCATGAAGCCTTCGCTAGGCAGCACCTGATCACACGGATGTGAGGCGGCCACACGGCACTGGATGCATGTGGGCAACAGCCCTGCTCCGTCACCATCCACCCTGCCACGGTAGGGTCCCACCCAAAGCCTCAAGAGCCTCTCCCCTCTCTCAGCAATTCCCAAAATTCTGTTTCTGGGGAAATTTAAAACCAAGCCAAGCAGCTGCATCACACAGCAAAGGTGGCTCAGACTGTCAGCATGGAAAGAGCAAAGCCAGAAACCAACATTACAGGCTGGGGAAGTGCAACAGCCCAGAAAAATGAATCCAGCTTCAAACATGGACTTTGCTAAAAGATGAGCCACTGTGATAAGGCAAATCATACTCTCTCCTGTACGTGCTGTGCCACGCATGAGGAGAGCAGATCCCACCTGGCAGCAATTCATCCCCCAGCCAGGGCTGGGCACAGCGGGTGTCACGCAGGGCCAGGGCACAACACGAGCCCAGGGGAAGCTGCAACACCTCCAGCAGAGAGATGGAAAGTAACTAACCCAGCCTCAGGAGGACACAGAGCCCAGAACTGTTCTTGGAAATAATTTCCCAGCTTGGCAGGATCTGTACTTTGAACTTACAAACCAGGCTCTGGGGCTGTGTCGGGAATGCTGGTCCTGTACTGGCCTAAGCCTCAGCCAAGCGTTGCCAGTTCACCTTCCTCCACACTTTCTGCCTCTTCTGAAGGGCCCTCTGGAAGCCCTTTCCAAGTAGGATGAGTCTGCTTTTCTCAGCAGGTCTCACAAGGTCAGAGCCTATGGCTGAGTCTACAGCAACAACTTTTACCTGTTGGAATGAACCAGAAATGGTTTAGCAAGGAAAAAAACCCACAGCCTACAAAAAACCTCCTCTGTTCCTTGACAGTCAGTCAGTTCTGTGGGTACACCAAGGAAAGCTAAAGGTCCCCAAAACCTGAGGAAGACAAAGGCCAAATCAAACTGGCCACAGACAGCACAGAGAGGTGCTGGCATGGCACCGAGCAGGGAGGGTAGAACCCAGTTCTCTGCAGGTATCAGGACACTGTGCTTAGAACTCAAGTGCTTCCACACTTTTTGTGCCCATGTCCACTGCAGCAGAGAGCCTACAGGTAACATGTCCCACAGAGATACTGGAAAAACATCCCTGAAAGACAACAGCCCCCAACATCTCAGTGCCCTCCTGTCCCTCCTGCTCTCCTGGGTACAGCTTGGAGCCACGGATCCAGGCAGACAGAAAAAGCAGACAATTCCTTACCCCACAGCAGGGCCGCCTCATCTTAAACATCTCCAGCATCTTTCAGCCGCTCATCAGGTGCCTCATCCTGCTTGCACTCATCTCCATCCCTGAGCTTTCAAGTGCCTCCTGAGCCCGAGGCAGCAGTTCCCAGAGAGAAGGTTCACTGGCAGTGCTGGAACTGTGACCAGCTCTCACAGACTTGCCCACAGCACCCAACACGCTGCGAGACCGGAACCGTCCTCCCGGGGCAAAAGCTACATGGTGGCTACATCCAACAGTGCAGGCACAAGCAGGGAGGGTGAGCCCCCAGACCCACACTGCCCAGGCACACCAGGAGAAACCCCCAGTGCGTGTGAGCCCGGAGGGACCAGTCCTTCTCGTGGGGCAGAGGAAGTCTGCACTTCCAGGGTCACAGCAGATGTGTCTGTGCACAGCCTGGGGCAGGGTGAGCTGTGCTGCCTCAGCCCATTCCCTGCTCCGTTCCCATTGTACCGACTCTCTCTCAGCCATTGCCAATCAACACCGAGTGCTTCTCATCACCGTGACACCTGAGCCCTCATTACAACCCCGAGCCGGTAACGAGGCGGGGGAAGGACACCCGAACCCTGGAGTTGGATGTCTCAGGGAAAGAGAAGAGGCAGAGCCCATTAAACATTGAACAGAGGCTCCCACAGCTGCGGTGCGGCCCTGACACGTCCCTGCTGTCCTGCCACCAGGAGTACCCAAGTGCCAGGAAGGTCTGAGCTGCCCCACAGACCTGGTGCTGGCTCGTCGTTGCCCCAGCCCCTCACTGCTGGCCCCCGGCAAACCTTTGGGAAGGTGCAGTTCCTCCCTGACGTGAGGCTGAGGACAGGAGAACTCATTTCCTACTTTCAGCCTTGTTCCATGCTTGGACAGCAGTGCCCAGAGCCCAGACCCTCGTCCCACACTTCACCCGGCCGAGCACCAGGTGCCCTGAGCCAGTGGGAACCCATCGGGAGCCAGGGGGACAGGACTCCCCAGGAGAGGGGCTCTGTCACGGGCCGGGCAAAGTCGAGCTGCCGCCACCATCTGCTCCACCACGCTGCAGCAGCCTCTCTTTCTGTTGTTTTGCTAATGTTTGGCACAAAAATAGCTCTCCAAGATGTCAGTGTTTTTGGGAAGCCGCGTGTGTGTGAACGTGGGGGGCCAGAGCCCGATACTCACGAACTGCCGCCGCAGCTTGGTCCTGACGCGCTCGGCCTTGCTCTCGGCCGGGTGCACGGCATAGCTCAGGGAGCCCAGGTGGTTGTCCACGGACAGGCTCTTCCTCATGTAGAAGGAGCGGGTGCGGAAGTAGCTGAACGGGGCGTCCTCCACCGCCGTGCCGAGCTGGGAGGCCCTGGGGGGCTCCGAGCAGTCATCCTCCAGCCGCCAGGCCTCCCCTGCGGAGGAGAAGGAGATGCCTCTCCATCAGAGCGTGACCCAGACATGCCCTACCCCTCGAGCCCGGCTCTGGGGATGCTCGGTGGGCATCCTGGACCCCCTCTGGCCATCCCACAGCCATGGGGTACGGATGCTGAGAACTCACTCAGAGGGCACGTCCCTCCCACAAATGCCCACGTACTCCATGCCCCAGGCAACAGCCCCTGCTCCCAGCCTGCCCACCCCAGGTACCCACGGTCCCCACCATCTTCCTGCAGGAATCAGCCAAATACAGTTAGAATCACTGAATGCTTTTTGTTGGAAGGAAGCTTACAGCTCATCTAGTTCCAACCTCCTGCCATGGGCAGAGACACCTTCCACTTCATCAGGTTGCTCCAAGCTCTGTCCAACCTGGCCTTGAAGTCTTGCTTTGTGAATGGGAAAAAAGAGAAATCACAAGTGTTACAAATTACATAAGGATTTACTGCCATCTTCTCCTGCAGAAAGAAACCAAAACTGTTTATGGCACGGCCAGGAGCAAATCAACAGCCCCATGAAGGACAGAAGCCAGACCTCCCTTCTCCACCCACCTGTCACCAGCAGCAACAGGATGCAGCAGTGCAGGGCTGAGAGCCCTGGGGACAAATCTCTCTGGCACTGCGACACTGGTGGCAGTGGCAGAGGACAGCTGGCACCATGCAGGGCTGGTGATCCCAGGGCAGGACTGGCCACATTTCATTGCAACAAAAGGGAAAAACAACAAAACAACAGGAGATGTTTCCAGAGTATCACTGCTGCGCTCTTTTCCCTTCGGCTCGGATGCCGCCTGCTTTTTGTTACCAATCTCCTCTTTACATCTGGAGCCTGTCCTGCCTCATCCCCTCCGCCAAAATCACTGCTCAAGCCATGACAAACAATCAATAAAAGCCTCCTCTCAATTATTAGCCTAAAAGGGCATCTCACACGACTACCTTCAGAGGCTCTTCCCCTCCTGCAGCCTCTTACCAAGGCAACATCCTTCACCTCTTATCTCTGAAAAACCCAGCACCTCTGAGCATGAATGACCATGATCCCACTACACCAGGACTGAGGAGCGAAACACTTCTGGGGTTTAAATTGGATAATGGCCCTAAGCCCCAATTCAGCAGTGCAGTCCAGTTTACCCAGCAAGGCTGTAGGGTTTACATGGAATATGATGAGACACAGGCTGGACTACAAGCCACCAGAGGAGGAACCACCTACACACACTGCCAGCGGGCAGGGTTAGATGGGATATTGGGAAGGAATTGTTCCCTGGGAGGGTGGGGAGGCCCGGGCACAGGTTGCCCAGAGAAGCTGTGGCTGCCCCTGGATCTCTGGCAGTGTCCAAGGCCAGGTTGGACAGAGCCTGGAGCAGCCTGGGATAGTGGGAGGTGTGTCTGCTCATGGCAGGGGTGGAACAAGATGATCTTGAAGGTCCCTTCCAACCCAAACCCAAACCATTCCATGAAAGAGGCAACCCAGAGCAAAGCACTCCGAGCATCATGTAGATTTTTCCTCCCCTACTTTCAATTTAATAAGCTGCTGCTGCTCCTCTCCAAATGTCACCTCACACAACACAGGAACTGATGTTTGAAAGCTGTGATTATTCCATGCACAAACACGTCAATCGGAGGCAGATCCAGCCTGCCATTGTGAGATAGCATCGCTCTGGGAGCGCAGCAGGAAACACCGACACAGGAGACGCAAGGGACACGCAGGGACACGCAGAGAAATCGCACATAAACGGAGGAACCCACCCCCATGTTCACCTGAGATGGCCCAGCCACTGCCTGTGCCACTCTGTGTCCTCGAGACTGTCCCCTCCCAGCCCCATAGCTCACCCAGACACAGCCTCCCCTGCTCTGCTGCCCCGAGCAGGGCGGGCCAAGGCCGTGTGTTGAACGAGGGAAAGGATCCACCTGCTGTACCCATGCCTTTGTGCAGGACCCCTCACCCAAGGATG
Organism: Callaeas wilsoni; assembly: GCA_013398955.1. NCBI lineage: Eukaryota > Metazoa > Chordata > Aves > Passeriformes > Callaeidae > Callaeas > Callaeas wilsoni. The sequence continues at coordinate 53,078 of VWPU01000985.1, forward strand.
AGGAGATGGACTTCAAATCCTACAGAGCAGCTGGGCCACATCTGGTCTCACTGATCCCAGTTCCCCAAGGATTTTGCTGCTTTTGGTCTCATCTCTCGTCTACAGGAGCTGCAGTCTCCAGTGCAGGCCAGGAGCTGGACAAGAGGCAGCTGCTCCCTGGCCTGCCCAAGGGGTGATCCTCACCAAACTGGGTCCTTCCTCCCTGTGCACGGGGAGCCACCACCAAGGAGGACTTTGTCTATCCCAAAAAGCTTTTCTACCTGCTGAAGGAGCTTGTCCTGATTGTTACTAAACAAGTAAATCAGTGATCAAGCCCAGAACGGTCAGAAGGGGAAGATCAAGAAGTCAGAGAATCACAGACTGGTTTGGGTTGGAAGGGAACTAAAAGCTCATCTCATTCCAACCCCTGCCACAGGCAGCGATGTCACTCGCTAGATCAGGTTGCTCAGGGTCCCATCCAACCTGGAGAGGAAATACCAGGGACAGGAGCAAGCCCACAGACTGGAGGCCAATGATCCTCATGATCTCGTGTCTTGGAGCTGCTCACCCCTCTGCCACTCAGAGCTGTGCCCTCAGCACCTCTAGAAGATCTTCTGACCATCTCCTTGGGCTTGACAATAACAATTCCTGCAAACTCTTTCTTCTTTCTGAATTTGAAGTGTTGGGGAGGACACACATCAAAGGATGGAGGGGACAGCAAGGACAGAGACCCAGTGCCTCTCCAATATATCCTCTACAAGTAGAAGAAAAATTAATTCCAAGGTCCTGGTCTAAGCTCAAATCCAGCTGCTTCCTTTTGGCTTCTTTCTTTCGCTCCCATGGGCACAATTCCCAATAAACTCACCCCCAACCATGCTACGAGCTAGCTTCTTCCCAGCTCCACAGCGGGGCATGGAGCCAGTTCCTGAAGAGCTCTGCATGTTGCCTGACAGACAAGGGGGAGTGGAGGCAGGGAAGTGCTCCAGACTGGTCTGCTCCTTCCAGGTGCAAGAGGTGGGAAGTGCAAGGGAGCAGGCATGTAAACCATGCAGTGACTTTCTGTGCAGGCTGCAGCGGAGGGCTGCAGGTGGTCAAAGGCTGAGAAGAAGCCCCTGTCTGCTGTAGAAGGAAGAGGACAGAGAGCAAAGGAGAGCTTTTCCTCAGTCCCACTCCTAAATCTTCACAGGGGAAGAAGGGATGAGGCAGCTCATTTCTCTGTGCCACGAGCACATGTGAGACCTCCTGGCAGACTGCAGTGTGACACCCAAGGGATAATGGCTTGGACGAGGCAGGCACTGTCCCTGTTCAATCAAGCCCCATTTGTGCTTGTCTTCCCCTCTCTACATTCCGGGCTCGTAGCCATAAGAATTTGGGTTAATCCTGGAGCAGCTCCAGGCAAGGGGTTGAAGGATATAGGATGGAGAGGAAGAGCTCATAGCCTGTCCCAGCTAACCACACCAGCACTGTTATGGGTGACCTGCAGGGGACAAACAAAACCAGACCAGCAGGAAACCCAGCCCAGCTGACCAGCCCAGCCAGTTCCTGGGCTCATGGAGTGGAAGGCTGTTTTGAAGGGAACGAAGGGGTCTGGGAGGCTCAGCAGCCACAGGCTCAGCTATTCTGCCTATCTTCAGGGCCCCAGCTCCCCACCAGGCACCTTAGTGTCCTCACAAGGACCTGCAGAGGAGCTATGGTGCCACAGCAGGACAACCTCCTGTGACCTCCCATCAAGTGCCAGGGCACATCCCTCCTCCAGTGCTGTCACACTGGAACCATTGGACACAAAGGAAAAGGCTGAGGAACACATCCCAGCGGTCAGATGAGGATGTTGCGTCTCATCCATGCCGAAGATAATCACTTCTGCCATCTTGCTTGGTGATTCCTCTGCTCATGGTCCCCAAAACAGCGGCGAGCCAGAGCGCAGTTCCTCCCCAGAGAGCCATGAACTGTCCGTGAAGCTCATCACCTCTGCCAAGGACAGCCCTGCTCCTGCCATGTCCCTGTGCATGAGCCTCTTCCTGAGCTGGTTTTGGTCATGTGTCCCCCCACCTTGAATGGGGAGTGGTGGTACCTGCTTACAGCAAATTCACCACTTCTTTAAGGAAAGGACCTCATTTGAGAATGATGGAATGGTTTGGGTTGGAAAGGACCTTAAAGCTCATCTCGTTCCAACCCCTGCCATGGGCAGGGACACCTTCCACTATCCCAGGTTGCTATTCAACCTGGCCTTGAACACTTCCAGGAATGGGGCAGCCATAGCTTCTCTGGGCAACCTGTTCCAACTTCTCTCCCTCCTGATACCCAGCAGCCCAGCTCTTATCCATAAATCCTTATGGGAATCCTGCATTCCTTGTCAGCATCCCAGGGCTCATTAACCCGCAGCGCCACATGCTGCTCCAGTCCCATCATGCTGTCCAAATGTCCCACCCTGCCAGCAGTGCCATCTTCTCTTTCTCTCCTCTGGGATAGCATCCTGATAGCCTTCATGAGTAACTAATTAGCAGTTCCTAATTGAGTCAGGAAAAGAACGTGGGAGAATCTGGACAGAAAACAACACACTCATTCATCCACTGCTCTGGCTGTGGAGAAAGCCTTCCAGTCTCCAAGGGTTTTCCTACTCCTTCCCCTCTTGGCACCCTCGGCCCTTTCCAGCCATAAGTAAAGTAAGATCTTAAACACTTCTTCTGTGCACTCAGAGTTTTCCTGACTCCCACTGCGCAGGGAGGGCTGTGTGTGGGGCTTGCTCCAGGATGGCTGTTCCATGGAGCACAAGCTTGTCTGCACTCCCAGGACAGGTGTCTGCAGCAGAAGGTGAGGTGTTTCAGTGGGTCTGACTCACACTGTGACACCACCCCACGGTCTCACACCAGCCTCCCACTCCCTCCCTTCACCTCCAGCACAGCTCCCTGGAAGTACCGACAGATCAGCTGGGGACCTGTGGGTGTGCAAGGGAGCTCTGGATGCCATGTCCTTCATGGTGGAGGCTACACAGCTCTCCCACAGGTTCCCTCCCATTCCAAGAGCCACTCTAACGCTTTGATGGGCTGAAGGAAACACACATGGAAGCAGTGGCTTGAGTGCTGCAGCACACCCAGGAGCTCTGTCATGACAAGAGTGGTAGGATGGGCTCAGCAATGTGCAAAGATCCGCTCTGTGCACAACTTTTGGGAGAATTAGTAGCACCAGGAAATGAAATGCAGCCTGCAAAGCAGCAAAATTAATCCAGGGTTTGGACAGCTGCTCTGCTGGGCAGCACAGAGATCTGACTGTGAGAGGGATAATTTAAAAAAACCATAAAAATAAAAAAATCCAAGGGTGCTATTTGAAGGGAGCTGTTTTATAAGGATTTTATTCAGCACTGGACTGTCAGCCCTGGCTTTCAGGCCTTATCTTTGTTTCAGTGTTAATAATCCCTTTTCCCATCACTTTGATAGTCCCAGCGTGATTCTGCTGGCACCAAAAGCACTGAAATGCTTTGGCCATCAGCGGCTTTGCCAATAAACTTACTCAGAGCAGCTGGCCCAGCCATATTAGTATTTCATCAGGATCAGCATGAGAGTAGAACACGATAAAAATCCTCAGGGCTGACCCAAAGGCCAACACACAGTGCTAGGCTGGGAGCATTTGCAAATCTCCAAGGCCAGGGCTGCGGGAAGAGCACAGCGATGAAGCTCCTGCCACTGCTCCTGGTGGAGACCAGCTACAAGTGCCTTGAAGCTGCTTTGTGACACAGAAAAGAGGCACTTGGGCCTGTTGCATTGGCCAAGGAGGCCCCAGGGTGGTACCTCACGGCAGCACCCTCAGGCAGAAGGCTCCGAGCATCACCTCCCCACCTTGGGTGGCTTCGAGCAACCAACTCTTCTTTTTCACCAGCATAATATGAAGGATGGGGAGGTTTAAGTATCAAGCTCAAAGAAAGGCCTGACCATGGGGAAAATCCCCAAAAATTCACCAAGAAGGGCTGTTTTCGGAGTAGAATAAGCCCCGTGTAGGCAGGAGTTGGATTTGTGCCCCTGGAGAAGCAGGAAAGCTTTGCGGGATCCTGTAGACACAGAGGGGTGGGTGCTCACCCCGGCACTCACCAGCAGAAGGGACCGTGCAGCCTTTCTGGGGCTCAGAGGCCGAGTGCTTCTTGTAGGGCTTCTGCTCCGGCATCTCGTCCCTGTAGGGCGCGGGCTGGAGCGGGGGCAGGCGGCTCAGCACCGGCGACTGCGGGATGCTGGGCAGCGTCCGCGACTTGCCCAGGAGCGGCCGCTGCAGCTTTCTGTCCAGAGACCTGCAGGGACAGGACACAGGACACAGGCTTTCAGCAGGTGGGACAGAACACAGGGCAGGGGCTGTTCGGGAGGTGGGAGGGGCTCCTCAGGCCAGGACCCTTCTGTGACACACACGCAGCCCCTGCTGAGCATAGTCCCTTCGTGCAAGCATGGAATCGTTCAGGCTGCAAAAGCCCTCCAGGATCACTAAGTCCAACCATTACCCCAGCACTAAACCACGTCCTAAGTGCCACATCCACAGGTCTTTCCAACACTTGCAGGAATAGTGACTACACCACTGCCCTGGGCAGCCTGTTCCAACACCCAAACGCCTTTTCCATGAAGAAATTTTCCCCAAGATCCAATCTAACTCTCCCGTATCAGCACAACTTGAGGCTGTTTCCCCTTGTTCTGTCCCATGTTTCCTTGGAGCAGAGCTGCCCCCTCCTGTCAGGGAGTTGTGCAGAGCCAGAAGGTCCCCCCTGAGCCTCCTTTTCTCCAGGCTGAGCCCCTTTCCCAGCTCCCTCAGCTGCTCCTGGTGCTCCAGCCCCTTCCCCAGCTCTGCTCCCTTCCCTGGACACGCTCCAGCCCCTCAATGTCTTTCTTGTTGTGAGGACCCCAGAACTGCCCCCAGGGCTGGAGGTCCCTCAGCAGTGCCCAGCACAGCGGATGGTCACTGCCCTGGTCCTGCTGCCACCCCATGGCTGCTAAGGCCAGGTGCCATTGGCCTCTTGCCCACCTGGGCACACGTGGCTCAGCACCACACTGCACCTTCTGTTAGCAAAGCTGCTCCTGTGCCAGCAAAGCCTTCTCCCCTGGCCAGGTACTGTAATTAGGATTTGCATCTTGAGCTGCAAGGCACAACCAGCACTGAAAGAATTCAAGCCCCCAACCCACCTCAAAACTCCCAGATAATCTGAATTAACCAAATAAAGAAACCAGACGGTTCAAGACTGAAGGGATAAAAATTGAGACATTGAAATCCCCATCAAACATCATCCACAACACCAGAAAGGGATTTGCAGTGGAAAACAGGTCACTGGACAGGCACTAGGGAAGGTCCAGACTCCAGAAAGCCAGACTCACACAGCAGGGACGGCAGAGGACCCCAAGGTGTCATGGAAGATGCAGAAACAAACTCAAGGTCTCTGCGAGGTCAAAACTCAGCTGACTTTGATGATGGGGCTCCAGATCTCCAGGGGTGACCAGCACACACGTCCATGCGGTAGCATGACCACGTGCTGCCACCTCTCTCCAAAGCCAGAGGCAGCCCAGGCCTGCAGGGCCTTGGGAGCAGGTCCCCCTCCTCCCACTCCAGTCCAGAGCCAAGGGATGGTCCTCAGGTGCCCCCCTTGGGGATGACGCTGGCCCAGACCATGCTCCGAGGATCCCAGAAATGCGATAAAAGGAGCAGAGCCCAGCACTGTTGTGGGGTGTCCTGAGCGGAGGGTCACCCCAAGGCTGTCCCTTGTCCCCTGCTTTCACAGAACCCACAGCTGAGCCCAAATGAGCTCCCCGGCACACCCCAAGGCTGTTCCAAAATCACAGAACCACAGAATGCTTTGGGTTGGAAAGGACTTTAAGGATCATATTCCAACCCCCTGCCATGGGAAAATCTCATAATGAATGGTACAGATCCTTCAAATTTCCATCTAAAATTCAATTCTTCACTGCTTATGCTCATTTGCTCTTGTGCCAATATTAACCTTTAGCTTAAATAATTATCCCCGCTCGATGATGTTTGCTCCCATGATTAATCTCCATTGTAATGAAGTCCCAGCCCCTTTCTGCCTGCATTTTTCAAGGCTGATTAAAGCAAGTTCTTTCAGTCTCCTCTCACAAAATTAGCTTTCATTTCCCCATGGATGTTTCCACACCCCTCACGGCCCTTCCTCTATCTTGGACTCAGCATTTTCCATCAGTCCTGGAGCAACATAGAATCCCAGGATGGTTTGGATTGGAAGGGACCTTTAGGCTCATCCCATTCCAGCCCCTGCTATGGGCAGGGACACCTTCCACTATCCCAGGTTGCTCCAATCCCCATCCAACCTCGCCTTGGGCACTTCCAGGGATCCAGGGGCAGCCACAGCTGCTCTGGGCACCCTGTGCCAGGGCCTCCCCACCCTCACAGGGAACAATTCCTTCCCAATATTCCATCTCTCCCTGCCCTCTGGCAGTGGGAAGCCATTCCCTGCATCCTGTCCCAAGTCCCTCTCCAGCTCTCCTGGAGCTCCTTTAGGCCCTGGAAGGGGCTCTGAGGTCTCTCTGGAGCCTTCTCTCCCCCAGGTGAACACCCCCAGCTCTGCCAGCCTGGCTCCAGAGCAGAGGGGCTCCAGCCCCGTGATGATGCAGACCTGAGCTCCTGGTGCAGACAGCAAGGCAACCCCTCTGCCTCTCTGCACGTTCCACCACTAAATTTTATTCTATTTCACACTCCAGTGCTCAGGGTCACACAGGCAGAGTCTATCATGCCAAAGCTCCTGACCCTCGGTGCCCGCCTGTTACTGTGACATTTGTCACGATGGCTCTTCACTCCCATTCTGAACGTGGCAGCAGCTCCCAAGTGGTGCCACTCTGATGTCACTCAGGGGAGCAGACACAGGGCCAGAGCGCTGCCACAGTGCCGTGCAGCCACCTCCCAGGGACGGCCACACCAGCCCCTGGGGCGCACGGCCGCGGGGAGCAGCTGGGGCAGAGGGCAGGACTGGGCACCGCTGCCAGCCCAACACAGCCCGTCCCTCGGAGCAGCGGTGGGCACCGCACTTTGACATTAGGTCAGCAGTTCATTGGTGTCAATCAATCACATTCTCTCAGTTCACAGGTGCTGCTGCTCTGCTGCACTCTGGGGGCAGGGCAGGGACAGCACTGCCCCAGGCCTGGAGCAGCAGTGCCACAGCCGTGCCAGGCGCTCAGCACCATCCTGCCCGCCCCAGGCCCCACGCTTCAGTGGGATCAGCAGGGAAACAAGCTGCGCCAAGACATACAAAGCCAGAATTAGCATCCCAAGCAGTTTCCATTCCAGCAGAACATTTGTACCTCTCATAGTAACATATTTCACTGGCACAAGGCAACAGGGACAGAGCTTAACATATCACTGTGCTGCATAAATGAGTTCAAAACATTCCTTTTTCTGTGCATGTAAATCCCAGGATACCTGTGTACAGCTCCATCACCTGCAGAACCCCATTAGCATTTTAGCGCTCCCTCTCCTTTTGTGCTCACAGGGCCACTCACAAGAGTCACATGGGGGAGAAAACAGAAGAATCCACTCTGTTAGAGAAGCAATTTTCAAGCTGTATATCTTCAAGCAGCGATTCATACTGTCAGAAAAAGCAAAGCAACTAGAAACCTGTTTAGGTCTGAAATCTGAACTCAAATTTCCAAGTACAACTCAGTTCTTTGGATTTACTATCCCACTTGTCATTGCTGAACCACAGCTGGCACATAAGTACCACACAGCCCCTCGTTCATCCCAACCTCCCGGTGGGGTGGGGAGGAGAATCGGGAAAAGGTAAAACCCATGAGCTGAGGTAATAATTGAAATACAGTTGTTGGTGGTGTTTATTATTATTATTATGGTTATTATTGTTGTTCCTGTTATTATTGTAATAAAAACAGACATAAGAAATAGAGAGGAATCCAATTCCAGACAGACAAGTGGTGCCCAATACAGTCTCTCACCACCCAAAAAGCCCAGCCTGTTCCTCAGCAGCAATAAGCCTCTCCCAGGCAACCCCCCCAGTTTCCATACTGGGTGTGACATTCCAGGGTCTGGAATATCCCTCTGGCCGGTTCAGATCAGCTGTCCTGGCCATGATCCCTCCCAGTCCTTGTCACCTCCTCAATGGCAGAGCATGGGAAATGGAAAAGGCCTTGGCTTAGAGAGAGCATTTCCCAGCAACAACCAAACCACCAGTGGGTTATCAACATTGTTCTCATCCCGAATCCAAAACACGGCCCCGGACCAGCTATGGGAAGGACGTTAACTCTATCCCAGCTCAAACCAGAGCTGTGTGCACAGCTCCAGAGGCCTCAGCAGCCACTGGCAGGCGGGACCTGGCAGCACCGGGAAGTCACATTGTATCTCCGTCTGCTTCCCAAGCAGGCGTCCCAGCTGGGTGCTATCAAGGATGCCACATCCCATTAGTAAAGATCCCTGATGGAGTGTAAAGCTCAATTAGAAAAGCCATAATCAACGCTGTTACAGCCTATATTTAGCTGCCGTTCGGCATTTGGGTAGGAAGGAGAGCACAATAATTGAGTCATGACAGGGCTGGAAAAATTCTCCTGGCTGGGTGTGAGAGCTCAAGCAGGAGCCCAGTGACAGCTCCATCACTCCCAGTCTGCAGCCAGACAGGGAAATGTGGGAACACCAGCAGGGCCAGGCCCCTGCCCCCAGCCCTGAGGACAGCCGCGGGCAGGAGGGACGGTGCCGGGCAGGGTGCAAGGCTGCTCCAGCAGCGCCATCCCGGCCACAGCCCCGGCACCCAGCAACACACCAAGAAACAACTCATCCCCAAAGCTGTGCTGGGCCAGCACCTTTCCCATGGTGATGTCCTTCTCCATCCCCAAGAAAGAGAGGGGAACGGCTCAGATAAAGGGAAGGGAGGCAGAGAGAAAAGGTTAATGCAAATTAAAAGGCAGCTCCTGCTGCCCTCCTGCAAGCTGGGAACAAACTGCACACACCTCCAGCCTCCCCTCCCAGCTCGTTTCTGTGTGGGAGAAGCTGCTCTCCGGAGGGCACTTCCAGCCCAACCCAGAGAGCGTGGAGTCTGCAGCTTCTCAGGGCAGGATGGGGGAGTCACCACAGCAGCCCCAGCAGAACCCCAGCGGCACCAGAGAGAGCAGCACGAGGGGAAAATAACCCTAAACCCATCGCTCTCACAATCCAAAAAGGACCCCAATAAGCTTCAATTATTTCTATGATTTGCTCAGGAACTAAGCAAGGTAACCTCCTGCACATGTCCTCGAAATGCCCAAGGATGGTGACCCTCCAGAGAAGTCCCATTCCTGGGAATAGGGAAGCCTTCATCCTGCCACAGCATCCAGTCCCAGCAGCTCTGACACAAACCTGAGCACCCACTGTGCCAATCCCTTCCCAGAGGCAGGCTGCTGGTGGAACACAGCAAGGAAAAGAGGAGGCTAATCTGGGGAGGAAGACTAAGGAGGGAAAGGGGCAGAGCAGCAGGGCAGCAACTGCTCCAGACCTTGCCCACCTGCTCCAGAGCTGCGGCTTGGTGATAGCCATTTGCCCTGTGAGGGACATGTGAGGCCACTTCCAAGCTCCAAGGGGGACAATACGTGTCCCAAAGAGCTCACAGCCCCAAAATTGAAACCAAAAATAGAGAGAGAAGACAAAGGGCTGCTTCTCCTCCTGCAGCACCGTGCCGCATCCCACAGGTAACTGGAGGGGGCTTCTCTACCCCCTCAGTCAATTAATTCACTAAATCTACCAAGCAAAGGAAGTTGATAAAGCAGAAGGTTTGGGGAAGAACAGCTAAATGTGGTACAGGCTGAGAGGGTGCCAGGGATAGGGGCCAGGAGAGCACAGTTATTGCAGAGGGACACTGCTCCCAGATCTTCCTATCCCGTGGCTGCTCCAGCCTGTAACTCACTTCTCAGCCCTCTCCTCCAAGGAGGTGTAACTTAGCAACCTGACCTTAAAAACTCGGCAAGGGTTCCAGCTGAATTCAAGAAAATGAGAGATGTTACAAGCCAGGAGGAGCCATTAGCCACCAAACCCCCTCTCAAAGCAGGGTGTGGGGAGGGAGGGTGCACCTCCTGCACAGCCTGAGCCCCATGGCAATACAAACAATGGCTGCAAAATGGAAACAAATCAACACCCACATCCATTCCTGAAACAGCTTGTGGAGATGCAGCTGGGTGTGAGGTGACAGGTCCAGAGGGACAACACAGGTCCCAAAGGGGTCACAGTCCCAAAGACAAACAAGGGTTTTAAACAGCCAGGGCAGGAGGAACAGTGCATCCAGGTCTGGGGACTCAGCACAAGACAGATGTGGGACTGCTGGAACAAGTCCAGAGGAGACCATAAAGGTGCTCTGAGGGCTGGAGCCCCTCTGCTCTGGAGCCAGGCTGGGAGAGCTGGGGGAGCCAGCCTGGAAAAGAGAAGGCTACACAGAGACCTTAGAGCCCCTTCCAGTGCCGAAAGGGGCTCCAGGAGAGCTGGAGCGGGACTGTGGAGTGACAGGACAAGGGAGAATGGCTTCCCACTGCCAGAGGGCAGGGTTAGGTAGGATACTAGGAAGGAATTGTTCCCTGTGAGGGTGGGGAGGCCCTGGCACAGGGTGCCCAGAGACGCTGTGGCTGCCCCTGGATCCCTGGAAGGGTCCAAGGCCAGGTTGGACAGAGCTTGGAGTACCCTGGGATAGTGGGAGGTGTCCCTGCCCATGGCAGGGGAGTGGAGCTGGATGAGCTTAAAGGTTCCTTCCACCCCAACCCCTTCTGGGATTCTATGAGGTTTCCCCACAGTGCTCAGCTCCACAGCACAGGATTCATCCTGCAGTGCCATGTTACCTCACTTTGTGTCCCTGCCCAGGGCACACACAGAACTTGCTCCCGCAGGAAGCGGCTGGGACACCCCACCAGGCTGGGCTGCAGCCAGGCCAGCCCAGCTCCCGAAGCCCGAGGCAAGGCACGATTGTGCCTCCAACACCCCAGCAGTGCACGGTGCTCAGCAGGCGTGAGCTCTGCTGCGAGCCACGGGGCTGAGCAGAGATTTGAGCGAGGATCTTCTCCATCCCCATCCCGACAGCAGCAGGAGACAATCCAACATCTGCCTGCCACTGGTTTCTGCAAAGGGGCTCTGCAGGAGAAGGCAGAGCGGGAGGAGAGGGGAAGCCCAGGAGGCTGCTGTGCCTCAGAAGCTGTTTCTGGACAGAAGCGCGAGGCAGCGGTGGCAGCAGCCCCGGGGATGTGCTTCAGTGCAGTCCAACACCCAGAGCAGTGGCAGGACCCCATGGAGGGCAGGGAATGCAGTTTAAGGGGATCACCCAGCAGTGGTGAAGCCTAGGGAAGGAGTGTGAGAGGAAGAAGTCAACTGGTAACACACGGAGTAGCCTTGGAAACCAAAGCCCGAGGATTTTGGCAGAGTAGAGCCTTTGCAGGGCATCCTCACCTGTTCAAATCACCAGTTTGCTCTGCAAACCTTATCAGCTGTGAGCAAAACCGTGAGTCACTGGCACTATTTCCAGTGACCCTGTGGATTACAAAGCCAGAGAAAATCACTGAGAAATCGTCCCTTCGCATTTAAAAAACAACCAAACAAAACACCTTCCCTTCTGGCTGGCTGGCGCATGTGTGTGAAGGAAAATGAGAGCTGAAACAGAGCATCTTTCATCTGACTGTGAGACACTTTCAAAGCAAAACAAAACCCAGAACAGCATTCAGTGTGCAAGTTCAGAAAAGGAGAAAACCAGCCATGTGAAGCTATAAAAATACCTTCCCAGGCTCAGCTGTGAGCTGGTAAATACCACGATTTCCACCAGCTGGTTTCCAAAAGCTTCTTCTCCTGCCACCTCTCCGACTTGCAGAGCATCTCTGCAGCGAGGCCATCGACCGACTGCCGAACTGAATACTGCCGGCATCCAGGGAACAATTGCTCCTGTTCCTACAAACTGCATTTTGATTCAGAGGGGTGTGGGAGGGTCACACACCCCTTGTGCTGAGGGCAGCCCTCGGGAAAACATTTCAGAGCTGCCTGGAGGAGAATCCTGCACCATTTCCCGCTGTGAGCCCCCTGTGCCTGAAGCCCAGCCCTGCTCCCAGCACCCAGGAGGTTGGGAGCCAAGTACCAAGCGGCCCTGAAAAGGGCCAGAAGTTCTTTTTGTGGCAGATGCTGCCTGAAAAGCCCTGAGCGCTCAGATGTGTGACAGCCGGTGTCACACCAGCCACTGCCCACAGCCTCTTTCGCACCAGGTATTTACCCAGTGCCACAGCCCTACTGCTGCTACTCACCCCTGGCACCCCGACACCATCCCGGCACTCCCAGCTGGGCAAAGCCATCGCCAGGGAAACAAGGTGGAAAAACACAAACCCTTCACGTCAGCACTCACAAACCATGCACTGTGGCTGTGTTTTGTAGCAACGCCTCCATTGCACCATTCACTGGAATCCAATTGCTGAACGGACAAGGAAATACATCAGAGCCAGACACTGCCATTCATTCATTCAAAACTATGTTGGTTTCTTTGTTGAAAGAACCTTTTTTTCTAGCTCTGCTGCAGGCAGTGAGCGATATCCCTGGCCAGGGGGATGCTCCCCCACTCCCCAGCCTAGGAGAACCCCATGGGGTCCTTGCTGGTGGTCACCCTGACCTCTCTGTCACGCTCTGTCCCTGTGGTGCCACCAGACCATCCCCTCCACATCCCGCAGGCGAGAGGAGCCCTGTGCATTCCCTGCCTGCCTGCTGCCCTGATCACACCCTGTTAACAGGGGCAGAGGAGGGAGCGGGAGCTTGGGAAGGCTCTGGCAGAGCCCAGCCGAGACCTGCTGGAGCTGCACCTGCACAACAAAAAGTCCAAAGATACAAATTCCCTAGGGCCAGAGAAAGAAGCAGGAATATTCATGGGACATGAACATTTATCCTGCTCACAGAGTTCTCTCTGATAAATGGGGAGAGATGGCAGACAAAGGTGAAATGAATTCCTGCACAACAGTGGAACAAATGAGCATCCTCCCTCCTGGCAGCTCCAGAGCGTGACCTGCATCCTCAGGGACCAGGGTGGTGACTGTCCCAGGGTCTCCTGTAGCCAGGCTATGCCATCCCGATGAAGCAGACAGGATGGCCAGAGGCATCCGGGATGCTCCACAAGAGGCTCGGGGATCACTCTCCAGAAGGAATAGGTCTGAGGCTTACAAAGAAGGGTGTTTGAGATGCAGAAGAAAGCTCCCAAGCTAAAGCTCTTCCACACTGAAAGTCAACTCATAAGCAGGATGGGACCCCCAGGGACGCAGCAGTGCCTGGCCAGCCCCGAGGCAGGAGAGACGCAGCAAAGCGAGGCTGGGAACGCAGCAACGGGCAGAGAAAGGGCCCCGAGCAGGGCAGGGCAGGCTCAGCTGTGAATGACACAGCCCCGGTGCCACCCCGGCAGGAACCACGCTCTGGTGACCTGCCAAGGCCAGGACAGAGCAAACGCTTCCCACTCCCCAGGTTCACCAGACACAGCCACAGACGTTGTGCCCTGGCTGCCGGCTTTTCTTCTGTGGTGTTTATGTATCTCCTGTCTCCCCTGAAACATTTCGGAGACAGAAGCTAATGAAGCACAAGTAATGGATGACAAACATCCCGGCTCCAATGTTAAAAGGTTGGCTAATTTACAAGATAAATAACGTAACTGCCTCCTTTGCATTTACAAACACCTTTCAGGGAGGATGTGAACGGGTCCAGCATCCACCTCCTGCTCTCCTCCCATCAAACCTGCATTCTCAACAGAATCCCTGGATCAGGACTGGAGCCGCGATGCTCCTGCACAACCCCCCAGCTCCTGGTCCTGTTCCCAGTCTCATGACACAGGACTGGTCTCCTCTGTTGCTTCAAAATCCAAGTCACACGACAGAGGAGACAAAAAGCTGCTGAGATCATCTTGGAAAGGACACTGCTGCTCCTGACAACCACAGGGGAGATGCTTCAGGCCTGAACTTGACGTGCTCCAGCACAGAAAGACACTCCAGACAGCTGGCGGAGCTGCTGGGTTTGCTTGAAATCCTATAATTTCTGCAGCATGGCCATGTTTTCCAGCACTGGAGGCAAGCAACGGCTGAGCCGATCCATCTCTATTAATCCCTGGCAAAAATAATTATTTATATATGTTTTGGTCAAAAAGCAGATTTATAATCAATCATAGTCATGTTATTGTTTTAAACCTTCCTGGGCACCACCTTTCAACCAGAGCCTTGGGCTGGTTTTCATTTTCCTCTGAAGCACAAGAGGCAGGTCTCCACCACGGTCAGAGAGACAAGTTCACTGAACAGAAAAGATTCGTTATGCTCCCAATGTATCACAGTAAAATTCCTTAAAAAGATGGTTTTCAGTGCAGGAGTAATGGGGGCTGAGGGGAGCTGGGAGCAGAGCTCTGGCAAAGGCAACACGCCCAGCAGCTGCTCGTGGCCAGGATAATGGATTTTATCTGCCTTGCGAGGGGAAGAGCAGGAGCAATCAGCCCCAGAACAGCCCAGAGGAAGCCCAGCCTGGGCAGCAGCACTCGGGGACAGGATTCCTCCAGGGCAGGATCAGATCTGGGTCCCAGCCAGCCCCAGGGCCCTGCTGCACAGCAGGAACCAACCCACAGGGCTGGGCTGGGGGCTGGCCATGGGGTGCAAGGAAGCAGAGCCCAAAATTTTCCTGTTTCCAGGCAAGAATCCTGGCACAGCTTCAGCTGCCAGGCTATCTGGAGCATCACAGAATCATCAGGGTTGGAAAAGACCTCTAAGATTATAAAATCCAACAACCAACCCAGCATCACCACCATTTTCCATGTCCTCAAGTGCTGCATCCACACATTTTTTCAGTGCTTCCAGGGATGGGGACTCTGCCACTTCTGTGAGCAGCTGCAGCTCAGCACCCGCAGAGGAAGGCAGAGCCAGGTTCTGCCAGGGGAAATACATCCCTGCTGCAGGAAAAACATCCCCTAAAATCCTTGGTTGGAATAAGCCCCCACTCTCCCTGTGAAGAATTTGTGGCTGCCCCATCCCTGGAAGTGTCCAAGGCCAGCTTGGATGGGATAGTGGAAGGTGTCCTTGCCCATGGGGTTGGAATGAGGTGAGCTGAAAGCTCCATTCCAGCCCAAACCATTCTGGGATTCTGTGATAAATTTTACCTATTTGTTCTTTAAAGCAACATAAAAATGCACTGGAGCTTTCCAGTTTTTCTACAAACATGGATTTGCAGCCAAAACATAGATGTACCAGAGACATCCACACAAATCCTGCACACAGGGCAGGCAGCAGAGGGCCCAGGGCATCCGAGCAGCCAACAGGAACAAATGCCAGCTCCAGTGGCTTCCAAACACCTGTGGAAGGACATGGATGCTCCAGGCAGCAGCACCCACACGCAGGGGCTGCCTCGGGTGGGGGATGACGGTGGGGGCTCTGCTCCGCTCCCCCCACGCCAGTGGCTGCTACAGCCAGGGAACCAGGAGGAGCTGCGTATTCCCGTCTGCATTCTTTCCATCAAAAAATCCAAAAATGCAAACTAAAAATATCTTGCATTAATTTGTATAATTGCCAACTATTCCTACAAGAAAAAACACAGAATTTTTGTGGGAAAAGAAATGTTTTAATTATTAAAGTAAGCATTCTGGTTTTCCCATTTGAAATATTCCCAACAGTAGTGTCCTTTTTTCCTTTCCTCTTTGAAATGCTTCTTCCTGGGTCCAGAGAAAATCCCTTTTGTTGATATATCCCCTCTCCCTTCCTCCCCAGCTCTCTCAGAGCTGGCTCAGCCCACCTCCTGCAGGACAGCATCACCTGGATGCTCTCCCTGGAGCAGCCCTCCCTCCTAGGGGGGCTCTTCCCCCACCAAGGGGCTGTTTGAAGGACATAACCCACCCAAACTTCCCCACAGGAGGGTGCTGGGCTCCTGCACCGGGGGGTGGATAGAGGATATTCTGTGCCCAGACACCTCCAAATCCCAGTGGCATCTCTTTGCTGCTCCCAGGCACTCCACTGTCCCACGGGCACTCGCAGCTCCCACACTTCCATCCTTCCATTGTCCCCACGAGCCATTCAGCTCAACATGACACGAGGACACCGAGCCCCTTCCCTTCACCCCAGGGGATGCCGATGCAGCAGGACATTTCCCAGGTGTTATGGGGCAGGCAGCACCCCCACAGCTGCCCTGTGCCTGGCAGGAACCTCCCAACTCCCACTCCCACCCGGAGCAGAGTGACAGAGGCACCCGTGCCACCCAAGCCAGGAGCTGGGCTGCCCAGTGTCCCCTTGCACCCTGGGGACTCACAGGTGGCCCCACACATCCCAGGGGCTGCCCAGAGACTCCCCACATCCTTGGGGACTGACTGGTGTCCTCCCCACATCCTTGGGGACTGACTGGTGTCCCCATACCCCCCAGGGACTGCCCTGCACAGGCAGGAGCAGGCAGAGAAGGGCACCCAGGAACAACTCCGATCAGAATCTTCCCTGTGCCAGCCACCACTTCTCTTAGAAGCTGTTAACATTCCACTGCTGTCTGGAATCACTTCCTCCCTTCTCTCCGTGCGCAAATCCCGGTGTGGATCGCTGGTGCTTCTGTTTCCTACCTGCGCCCCCACCCAGCTGTGACTCAGTGCCAAAACAGTGGGAATTAGGAATCCAACAGCCTTTCGAGCAAAGCGTGACTCACAGGCCAAGGCTTTCTGCTGAAGGAGCCGGCTCCTGCAGTCACGCTCCGTCTGTAATTCTCCTTAATACCGGTTTCATTCCCTTCCTCCCACTACCCCACCCAACTACCACTCCAAAGTAAAGGGTGCCCATTCATCTTTTTCTGCCTAATCCAGGCAAAGATGAGTTTGATTTGAGCAGAAATTAGGCAGCTCCCAAGCTCATCTCCCATCCCAAAGATTGGCTTTCAAAGGAGACTGGAAGCCAGGCAGAAAGGGAGAACACCAGGCAAGCCTTGTCTTTAGTTAAAGCATGGCCCCAAACCCCAAAAAGATGACCCTGAGAGCTCAGATGTGCTTTTGAGTCAGTCAGATCCAAGAAGCTTTCCCCCTCAGCTCCCAGGCCACACATACATGCACTTTTATGGGATAGATCTTAAAAATCCCTCTACCCACAGCCATGGGAGCAGGTTTTTGAGGAGCAGGAAGAGGCAGAGGCCCAGAGCATCCCTGGCCATGTCCACATCACCTCCCCCTGCAGCCTGACAGTGCGGGAGGGGCCAGAGCCACAGCCCACAGAGAGATCAGGAGCTCTGTGGAGCTGAGACCTGCATCACTGGGGGCTGGAACTGGGAATGCATCCAGGTGTCCCTCAGGGCACAGAAACACGGTGAACCAGGATAAGGTAAGGTTTGGTGGAGAGGCCCCTTGCAAGGACAGGTTTGATGGAGAGACAGATTTCTTCTCCGTGCTGCTCCCCAGGCCCCCTCTTGACAGATCCCAGGCACAGTGCTGCAAATAGTGGGGAGAACAAAGCCAAAAAGCTTCTTTAGATTTAATATACAAAACCCAGGCAGCTCAATCAAGCAACAAAAGCTAAATGTCATTTCCTCCCGTGGCACTGCCACTCCGCTCACAGTCGTTCACGTCTGACAGCTTGTCATCGTCATGAGACACTGGGGACACAGCCTGGGGAAAGGCTGGCACAGAGCAGAGGGGAGGAAGGCTCAGTCCTGCAGCTCACCACAGACCACCAGCACACAGGGACGTGGGGCACCTCTGTGAGCTGAAGGGCACAAGGGACCCCGTCGGGCACAAGCACACGAGGCAGGTGGGAAAGAGCACAGAATCATGGAATGGTTTGGGTTGGAAGGGACCTTAAAGCCCACTCTGGTCCACCCCCTGCCATGGGCAGGGACACTTTCCACTATCCCAGGTTGCTCCAAGCCTCATCCAACCTGGCCGTGGACACTTCCAGGGATCCAGGGGCAGCCACAGCTTCTCTGGGCAACCTGTGCCAGGGCCTCCCCACCCTCATATGGAGCAATTCCTTCTCAATATCTAATCTAAATCTCCCTTCTTGTAGTTTAAAGCCATTCCCCCTTGTCCTGTCACTGCCTGCCCATGTAAAAAGTCACTCTCCCTCTTTTCATAATCCCCCTTTAGGCACTGGAAGGAGCTCTAAGGTCTCCTCGGAGCCTTCTCCAGCTCTTAGTCTGTCTCCGTGGCAGAGGGGCTCCAGTCTTTGGAGCATCATTCCAAACAAGCCTCACCCAAGAGCACACAGGCTGTGCTTGAGGACAGCCCCACACACAGCTGTGCAGCCTCAGGCACCCCAAAACCTCTCACCACATTCCCAACCTCGAGCTGAATGAGGCTGAAGTTTCCAGCTCCAGCTCCTGAAGCTCCTTCCCTCATTCTTGCCCAGCCAAGCTGCAAAAGTGCTGAGCGGCTCCTGTTCCAGTTCAGGATTAAGGGATGCTCAGCACCCCTGTGAAGCAGGCACGGGCTGAGTCACTAACACCGGATTTAGGACTTCCAGCACCAGCACCGACCACTTCAGTGGACATTGATTTGTTAATAGGTTACAATGATCTGTTGCAGCAAAAAATGTGAATCCATGCAGCCACACACATTTTCCTGCTGGCATCTCAGCAGGCAAGGGAGGTGTGAACACTGGGAAGTTTGGAGTACAAGTGTCACAAACACCTTATTGATTAATTCCAGGTGGAAACTTTCCACTTAACCCAGAACACTTCCAGGTTCCTTGCTAGTTTTCTCCTTTAAAATGCAGATATCTTTTCATATGGACGTGTCATTTGGAAACAGAAAGGTTTTGTTCAAAATGTGCCAAAAACAAAGTAGGAAAAGTCAGTCAAACTCTCAGCCATGTAGGAGAGCCCCTCAGAGACGCCCTTTTGGGCATCTTTACCTGTCTCATGCTGTGTGCTGCTAACACAGGAGCTGTTCCTTCAGTGCAGTCTCTCAGCCCCAAAACTTGCCAGTTCCTCCTGTCCCCCATCACGATCGTGTGCTTGAACACAGACGTGCTGTCAGAGCTGAGGAGATATTTTTAAGCACCCAAAAACAACTAAGCACAATCCTGCCAGGAAAACATTCCCCACTACCCCTCCCCACCTCAAAGCCTGTCAAACCGCACAGCGAGGACATGGATCAGGATATCAGTGTGGAAAAAATCCCCAAAGGAGTGGAGGTACCAGCCCCCCATGGCAAAAAGCAGCTCCTTGGTCCAGCTTCCCACAAGGCTTGGGACAGTCTCTGACCTTGGCAGCAACAGGAACACCTGCACCCACCTCTGCCCCCCGGGAGTGCAAAGAGGGAGCATCACCCCAAGCACCCCTTCTTCAGCTGGAGATTATCTAATGATATGGGCAAAAACAGGCCCAGCAAGTTGAAATTTTTATGTAATTTAATTCTTACATTATCTAATTCATTGTTAATTAACACCAACTTCCAACTCGGGTATTGAGAGAAAAAAGGCAGCAGAACCCTAAAGCTGACACCCTGCAGGCCCAGCACAGCCAAAATCCTTCCCCTTCCCCACACTGAGCTTCTCTGGGTTTCACCACAGGTCACCCCAAGCCAGGCAAAAGCTCCTCTCCTGGAGCCCACTGAAGACGTAGGGTCTTCATCCCCCAGCTTTTTGGGGGTTGTCAGCTCTGCTGCCTCCAGGGCTGAAGGTGTCCCTCAGGAGCAGGATGCAGGATCCAAACCCAGGCACAAACTTCCCCATCCTGAGTATCTTCTTTTCCATAACTAGGTAGTGATCTCCTGAGGAGCTCATCAAAGCCCCTCTGTGGGGACCATATGGGGCTCTGGGGACCACAGAGAAGGGAAAAGGTCAAAGAGGGAACAGACATCAGCTTCCTGAAGCCAAGGAGCAGATCTATCCCAGAACAGTCCTGGGCCAACAGTGTAAGCCACTGAATCAGTCCACAAGTCCCTGCCTAGAGGGGAAAATTTCTCTCAAAAGCCACCCCGGACAGGACTTGGGATTTTTAACGACTTTCAATTGGGATTTTGAATGATTTTTTTAATGAATTAGTCACTGTTGCAGGTCACCTGTCTGGTGATAGCACTGGCATTCTCAGGCAGTTCTGCTTTCCCCCACCGCACTCAGGCTGAGAGCATCTCCAAAAGTGTCCTTGAGAAACTCTCCCACACCGGTTAACTCTGACACGGCATCCCTGTCCTCCCAGAACCACTGCAGGCCCCCAGGGTCCCAGCCCAGTGCTCTGCCAGGCTGGCTCACTGCTAAGCAGCCCTGGCAGCAAACAGCAGCCTGGGAAGTGCCATCACACTCCTGAGAGTTCCAGCCCGCCCTGGAGCCTTCCTGGCTCCTTCACAGCGGGGCAGGGCCGTGCTCTCAGCCCAGCTATAGCACAACAGCCCTCACACAACAGTGATGTTCTGATCTACTCTGCAAAAGCTGCAGGAACCCAAAATCGGTTGTCCAGACCTTTCGGTTTACAAATAGCTCACTAAGAGAAGAGCTGTTTAGTACAACTTGCCTTTCCCTTCCATTTCTCCTCCACCCCAGAGCAGATCCTCTGTGCCCTTCCAGTCAACACAGAGAGCTGGGCACGAGCACCACAAGATAACACAAAGAACAACCCCCCAGACCTCAGCAAGCACCCCCAGCCCCTCCTGTGCTTCACCCACAGGCACCTGCACCCAGTTCTGCAGACAAATCCTCATACCCCAGCGATGCTCCAGGCTTTCGCCCCTCACGAAGCAGTCCTGCTCCGAAGCCTGTCAGCTGGAGTTTTTGGTTCATCCATCGCTGTTCCTGCTAGACAGAAAAAAGTTGCTGCAAATAAATAGCTGCTCCCCTGGGCTGGGCTTGGCTGGAGTGCTCACTCCCACCGCCAGTTCCTGTCCCAGTCCAGCTGTGCTGGGGACACCCTGATCCCCACCTTATCACACCTGGGGCCTCCCAGCCCCACGACAACTGTCCAGGTGATGGAGTTAATAACAGGAGGCAGCTGTGCCACAGCCCCTCCTGCAGCGCAGGGCTCAGGCTGGAGGAGCCCCCAGCTGACACAACACAGAGGTACAGATCAGGACACTCTGTGCCACAGGTGGGGGCAGAGGATGAAGAGTTCCTGCAAGCAGTGCCTTTGCCCAAAAGCACCTCGAGTGAGATGATCTCCTGATGGGTTCCACTTCTGCGCACAAGTCTGAACCCACAAATTCTCAAGCCCAGCAGACTTACTCATCCCAGCTCACTCATGTTGCTTTATCCGGAGGCGTAGTTTAAAAATGCAGGAATATTATTTAAAACCACAACTGCACACCTGCTGATTTCTGTTAGGTCCTATGAGAATGCGTGGGACCACTATATTTAGAATTTAATAACTCCAGTCAGTGCATGCTCTCGACTGAGTACCTGCCTACGTCTGTTCCCTGTGGTCCCAGGGGATCATGCAGCCTTGGGAAGCGTGGTGGGAGCCTGGCTGCCCTGAGCAAGACCAGGGCAGGGCTGTGCTGAGAGCTGTTAGACACCGCCCTGCTGAACCTGGGGTGCAGGATCTCTGGTACCTCCATGTGCATGGAAACGTGGGAGCTGAGGATCCTTTCTCTGTGCTTCACTTGCCCATATTAGAGTGAAGAAATGAAGTAAAAGCAGAAAGTTGATCAAGAGAGTTGAAAGAAGCACCATCTAGAGCAAGGGCAGGGCCAGACACTGCAGCAGCTGTATTGTGTTGGCTTTTGGATCTCAGTCGTGGAGATTTCCTGGGGCTTTTCAAGGTACAGACATTGGGGGGAGGTGGGAAACAGGCAGAAGCTCAAGCAGCTGGGGTGAGAAGTGACACTGATTTCAAAGCATCCCACGCTTCAATCAACATAGTTTTACTTTCATAATCAACCACGGCAATCAAGGGAATCGGCGCAGTATCCACAGGTGCACTCAAGCCCTGTCACTGTGGGGGTCAGGGACACCAGGAAATCTGCCCACACACTCGGATCCAGCCCAGAGGAGCTGCCCTGGAGCAGCTGTATGGCCCAGGGGGCAAAACGGGGAGAGCACAGCTCTGTGCCACTCAAGCTTGGCCACACCAGAGCACCCGGGCACACACGGGACCTCTGCTTGGGGGAAGGGCGTCCACCAGCCCCACATGAAGCTGAGCCCCGACAGGCAGTGGCCCTGGGGGCCACGTCTGATGCACAGCGAGCCACAGTCCTGCATGAGGGGACAGCTCGGACACAGAATGGTTTGGGTTGGAAGGGACCGTAAAGCTCATCCCGCTCCACTCCCTGCCACGGGCAGGGATGCCTTCCACCAGAGCAGGTTGCTCAGTCCCACATCCATAGCCAGCATCCTCTGGAAAATTTGGTACGTGAGATGCACACCAGCAATGCCACTGTTGTGGTCACGTCCCAGAGCTAGGAAGGCACCAGGACATTTCCCATTACAGAGGAAACCACCCAACTCACCCCAAACCCCAAGGTCCAGGACCGCAGCACGCTATACACAGGGGCACATCTCCTCCTCTCCCTTGGGCCAGGCACATGCTTGGCTGCACACAGCAAACCCCAGGCACGTACTGTGCTCAGCAGCACCTGGACAACAGACCTTCCTCACACCCAGCTCCACACCAGCACAGCAAAAACCTGAGGGCAGAAACCAGGGTTTCTGTCCACAATGCCAAAAAGGACCAGAACGAAGCTGGCTCTGCCAGGAATGTTTCCAGAGAAACGAGTGAGCGGGGAAGAGGTGACTCTTCTTCAGCCACCGAGGGAAGAGGGGAGACAGTGGCAGCTGTGCACGCCTCACTGTCTCAGCAGCAACACGGGCAGCAGCAGCAGGAGGGGCACCAGCTTCATTTGAATCTGTAGATATTTTAATAACCTTTACAGAGTATAAAGTGCTCAACCAGAGAAGAAGGTGAGTGAACGCCTTGGTGCTATTTTTTGCCCTGTGTGTCTCTACACAGACCTACACCTCACAGCAGCAGGGAGGCACCGTGTGCAGGTCAGCAGGAGATTTGGGGACACGCTGCTCAGGCTGAGCCCACACAAATGGGGAAGAGCCCAGAGCAGCACCGAGTGCTAGCCCTGTCCTACAGGCTGCACGAAACATCCAAGGAGAGCAAACATCCAGGCACAGAGCAATTTTCTTAATTGCAGTAACTGTATTTACATGCAAAACAAGGATGTGTGCACTCCCCCCCAACACAACTCTGAGCACTCACACGCTCCCAGAGGATTTCCAGTCAGCCCAAATGCCACCCTCCCCATCCCCACTGTGATCCCCTCATCAATCCATAACCCAAACAAGCTGCCGATGAACCGTGTGTCTGTCTGCCCAGAGGAGCTCTCCTCTCCGTTGCCCAGACCATTCCTACGTACCAGGAGGCTCCATCAGCACCTCATCATACACACAAATTCCACTTCACCTGAGAAGCCACTTCTTGCTGCCCCTGCAGAGAGGCCTTTGCACGGGGCTGGTGGATTAAGTGAGATTTTGGTGCAATGACCTCACTCCTCTGATGAGGGGACAGTGCAGTGGCACAGCAGAGAGCACCAGGCAGAGGCAGGCACAGGTGCACGTGGTCACCCAGCAGACACCCAAGATGTGCCACCGACACCTGGGACGTGCCCTGGGCAGGGAGACGGATGCCAGGTCACAGAGCCCGCCGGAGACATCCTGCAGCAATGAGCTGCGCGGGAGCCCCAGACAGGAACGGGGTGATGCTTCCAGAGCCCTTGGCTTGCTCCCAGCCCCCTCCCAGCCTCAAGAGAGGTAAACAGAAAGCAAAGCACGAAGGACCGCACATCCCATCCCGCAGCCCCTGGGCACACGCGGAGGTACCAGGACAGTCGGGTCACTGCCACCCCGTACCTGCACTCCGTGACACTACAGCAACAGCTCCCGCTCCGCCGGCCCCAGCGCCTGGAGCGCAGCTCTGGCCTCGACTTCCTCAGGCTGAAATACTCCGTCAGCTTCCCAAACGAAGCCATGGCTCCCGCCGGTGTCCCTGCGTCCCTCTGCACACTCGTGCATGCTACACCCCGGCCGTGCCCGCTGCCCCGCGCGCTCTGCCAGCCCTCGGCACCAGGAGGGAGCAGGGCCAGAAGGACCCGGCACGGGGCAGGAGGAGTTCAGCCACGAGGTATACGGACAGTCCACAGCGTGCTCCAGTGAGCTCTCAGATCTGGAGGGTGCTAAGTCCTGTCTCCCTGAGCCAAGCGCGGGTCACAGCTCAGAGCAGCTGGCGGCTGCACATGTATTTCATGTGATGCTGCAGAGCTGAGTGAAGGAGGAAGAGGAAAAATTAAAAGCGCTCGCTGGAAAGGGTCCCTCGATAGCGCTGGCACAGGTCTGCGAGCCCCCACGGCGAGTGGCACTGGGCAGGTGGAGGAGCTGCCCTCTGAGGAGGTGGCCCAGCGTGGCTGCGGTGGCCCTCGGATGAGGAAGGGGATGGGGTTTGATCTCAGAGGCGATGAGAAACCCCAAGAAATCGGCTGGTCAGATGAATTTCCAAAGGGTCTGTTCCTACAGCGTGGAGAGGATCCCCGCTTGCTCTTCCCAAGGCTATTCAGAGTCCACCAGTTTTCCTCCCTCCCTGTTTTCCAAAGCAGAAGGCACCCTCAGCAGCCAGCAGCACCTACCTACCATGACTTTCCAGCCTGTCACCAAACACCTGAGCCCAAGGAGAGGGACAGGCATTTAAAGCAAGTGAGGCTGATCCAGTTAGAGGTCACCTGTGAGCTCTGCTCCCCACGCTCCAGCACAAAGCCTTTCCACAGCAGACACCGGGATGCTGTGAACCCGAAGGGAAATCCTCCTGCCAGCCCTCCCCTAGTCAGGAGCACTTATCTCTGCATCCTCGGCGCCTGACGCCAGCTGGGCGGAGAAAAAACAAGGGCTTCAGA
The DNA here is from genome assembly GCA_013398955.1 of Callaeas wilsoni. Classification (NCBI taxonomy): domain Eukaryota; kingdom Metazoa; phylum Chordata; class Aves; order Passeriformes; family Callaeidae; genus Callaeas; species Callaeas wilsoni. Next base: position 77,826 of record VWPU01000985.1, read on the forward strand.
AAAAAACCACCCAAACCTCGCTCCAGCCCCATGGAGCAAAGACAGATCAAGTCAGTGAAGCATATCCAGGGGAAGGGGTGTCTGACAGCGACTCCCAGCCATGCCAAGAGAGGAAACGGCAAGGAAAACTGGTGGTAACTCAGCTGGCAGAGCTCCAAGCTCCCTGCACACCCTTTTATCCCTCCCGTGTGGATGCCATGTTAAAAAATAAACAACTTGGATTCATTGCTATTTCCTTGCTTAGAGCCATCCCCTGCAAGCAGCCCCCTCGCCACCAGGGATGGCCATCCGCTGCCGAAAACCTTTCCTGACCTCCACTTCCCTCCTCCCTTATTTTCTTCCTTTTCCTGTAGACTCTGGCTCAGCTTTCCCCTTGGAATTAAATGCCTGAGCAGCCGGGTGCGCCCCGCGGAGCACAGCCCGGGGACACCGGGGCGGCCGCCCCCGCCGGCTGCTTGTGACCGCCAGAGTCACAGTCCCCGTCACCGTCACCGTCCCCGCCCGCGCTTTTTGGGGGGCGATAATTTGTTTTCACCATCCCCATTCCGGGCGCTGACATTCATCCCGGCAAACAGAGCGAGCCGCCGCAGACCTGCACACAAAGCGGGGGGCTGGCGATGCTCGGGGGGGCTCCGCGGCCGCGGGGGACCCTGCCGCACCTCCGCCGGGCAGGCACACGGTCCCCCGGGCACCTCCTCCCTCCCGGGCGCACACGGGGAGCGAGAGCGGGGGCTGCTCCCGTCTCGCAGCTGGGGAAATAAAGCTGTTCGCGCACTGCTCCGCACAGCCACCCTCCCCCGGCTCCCACCTTCTCCCTCCGATGGGCTCCGCCGCAGCTGGGGAGGGGTCCAGGGCGCTTCCCCAAATCGTTGGTTTTGTGGAGAGCGCAGAGCATCCGCCGGCTGGCTCTGTGCGGAGCGGCGTGAGCCGGTAACACTGTCACCCCTCTTATCTGCCATCGGCTCCCCGTTACCGACCACGGTGAAATGCAACACGTCAAAGGAGGTCAGATGAGCCGGAGGAGACGGAGGAGCTGGGGGAGAGCAGAGGGGGCTGGCATGAGGCAGCGGGAAGCAGCCGAGGGGGAGATCAGAGAAGGGGAGGCAGAAGGGGACAAACTCTCGTTTCCCTGCTATGGAAAAAGGCACAGCACCGGCTCTCCCGGAGGAAACTGGGCTGAGGCACGCACACCTTGGAGTGCGAGGAGGACAGCGGGGTCACCTGGCAGCGGTGATGTTACCTGCTCCTGAGCTATGCCAAGGCAACAGGAGAGGGGCTGGGCAGGGCAGCAGGAAGAGTGGAGAATTTGAATCCCTCTGTTCTCCCTCCCACCACCTGTTGGGAGGGCAGAGGAGCAGCGATGCTGCCCCAGGGATCCTCCTTTGGCATTTGCAAAGCAGAACTGTCTGGGGACAAAACGGCAATTTGAAAGACTGCAGAAAAAAACAGCAGGAGGATTCGACAGACTGGTGGACACAAAATCCAAGGAGCAAGCCAGACTTCCCCAGCACTCCAGCTGCATGGGGGACACCCCTACAGCCAGGGACACCACACATTTCTGCAGTACCCTCCGGTGGGGGGTAGGTAGGAGCCACAGCTCTTGGCAGAGAGTCAGGCTCCCAACAAGGCTGCAGAGCTTAGTCCATGAACCCAACAGCACTTGGAAAACAAACAGGAGGAAACGCTATCTTTGTGAAACCTCTGGATAAGCTGCAGATGGTGGCATTGAAGATACCAATGCCTGAAAGCTCAGACAACTCCATAAACATCTCCATCTGTGCCCAGAAAGTGATACTCCAGAGGGGATTCCAGCCTCGCATCCCCCCCCAGGTACCCCGGTCACCCTGGACCAGGCTGACTGGGACCCATCTGGCTGAAAGCACAACCAGTGCTGGGGCAGAGGCAGCACAAGTTCCCACACCTCTCCTCTGAGTTACAGTCTCTGCTTTTGTGCTGGTGCCTTGGAGAAGGGAAGGGCTGTCTCCTTTGCCCCAAGGACATGGAACAGCCCTCAGGCCCTTCATCGCTCAAAGAATGAGTGGTCAGCCCTCCAGACAGGGCTGTCACACCAGCTGGCTCCCAGAGGAGCTCAGTGCCTCCTATTAGGCAGCAGAGGCAATCTGCCAAGATATTGCTGAACTCTCTAATTTCACATTAACAATCTGCTGTGCTGGGGTTTGCAGCCACACACTCAGTGATGCAACAGCTTCCCACTTCCACTTATCAGTGGAATGAAACACTTCATAAGTGAAACAGTGGTTTAATTTGCAGAGACATAAACTGATTTTTAAGAGCAGCTGTGGAGGAGATGTTGAAGCAGGAATCAGAACCCGCACGGCACTGGGACTTGGGGGATGCTGAGCACGGCTGCACAGCCATCACCCAGCCCTGGCACAGGCATCTCACACCTCTGGCTGCAGCATTTGGGAGGAGCAAAATACCCACACGTCAAACACAGCCTGGCTGTCCGGGTCATCTCGCACGTTCCTGTGCATATACTGCTTTGGGCCCTAGAGACCAACATTCCCCATTTCAGAACCCTCCAAACACAGTGAAGCCATCAGAGATATGGGAACCAGCACTGGTCCCAGCCTGCAAACAACCACAATGCTTTTTCAGGCAGAAGTCATCACAGCTACATCCCAGCAGCTCAGACATCCTAAGTGTGAACTGGGAAGCTTCTCTGCCAGGGCCTGTGGCCAGCCAGCACAGTGGGACAAGCCAGTCAGCCCTGGAAGGTGGCCCTTGCACCATTCCCAGGGACTTCTTGCAGCCCTCAGTCCCTGTGCTCCTGAGTCCAGTGTGAGCAAACCAGATCTGGTTACATCTCTATGGCTTCCCCAAGCAGCTTTTGCTCCAATTGCACTTCCTAAATATGGATAGGCAGAAGCAGGGAAAGAGGAAAAGGGGGTTCTTCTGAGCTGACAGCTCCTCCATCCACTCCTACAGCCCAAGAGCATCCTAACTATTTCTCCGGGGCTCCAGTTTCACTCCACACCCAGACCACTCAACACCAGTTAAACACACCCACTTTTCCAGCCCTGGCTCATTTGGGGAGCTGCATCCCTAAAAGCCACTCAGCAGCTGATGCAGAGCCCATCCAGCTCCTCCTTCAGCCATGCTTCCAGCAGCTCATCCCTCCCCCAGGACAGTGTGGGGGATGCTCACGAGTACCCGACCTACCAGTGTTGGGGGAAGCAATTAAAACAGGTTTAAACCACAGTGGGAGCAGCCACCCCATCTCTACAAACAAACCCTAGGCTGGTTTAAGGCTTCCTTTCCCTTTGTCCCTGTCCCAGGCTGGCTGATACCTGGAGAGCAGAATTCCAGTAACGCAGAGGACAGAGCCCAGTAGGATGCAGAAGTGGAGTCCTAGACTGGACGTGTGACACTAAGCAGTGACAACAGCAGAACAGTCTAGGAAGAGCTGCCAGGTGGGCCAAAGGAGGAGCTGGAGCCTGAGCAGCTCGTCAGGAACAGAGCCTGGAGCAGGAGGCACTGCTGCCTGCTCATCCCAGGATGTCCTGTGCAAAGGGGTCATTTCACTGTGGGACTCCTGGTAACCCAGTCTCCATCTGTCATCATCAGAGTCCCTCTCCCCACAAGGGAAAAATACCTGCTGAGATCCCCAAAACTGGGTGAGAGGAAGTTTCCTAATCCCCCAAGAACATCTGTGTCCTCAGGTCAGGTGGAAGAGAATTTCTTATGATCCTTCTCTTAGTGCCAGCTGGGGAGGGACCAGCTTCTCCAAGTTACCTGGGAGGTCACCTGAAAGCACCATGGGGACTGCAAAGGACTTTGGGGCAGGAATTGCCAAACTGCTGAAAACTGGCCACTGATATCACACATCATACCTCCCTGTCAAATCTTTCAGCCAAAACTGATGAATTTTGATAATCACTATTTCTTTTAAATTCTGAGCACTAATTCTTGAGGTTTAGGAAATAAACTTCTTCCACCCTATTTTAAATACACCCACAGTGACGGAGGCCCAATTTTTCACTGCTGGTTAACCCAGTCTACCAGGGAATCATCAAATGTTTTGGGATAGCTATAAAAATAAAATTGGAATACATTATTTCACAGGATGTTCAAAACCAATTATCAACATGTGCATGCAAAGAAATATGTTAAATGCAAGTATGAACTGATTTAAGAAACAGATGCACAAGAGACATCAGAACAAATCTAGAGGATGCCATGGAGATGCTCCCAGGGCTGGAGGCCCTCTGCTCTGGGGCCAGGCTGGGAGAGCTGGGGGTGCTCACCTGGAGAGGAGAAGGCTCCAAGGAGACCTCAGAGCCCCTTCCAGTGCCTAAAGGGGCTCCAGGAGAGCTGGAGAGGGACTTTGGAGTGACAGAACAAGGGGGAATGGCTTCCCATTGACCGAGGGCAGGATTAGATAGGATATTGGAAAGAAATTCCTCTCTGTGAGGGTAAATGAGTGGGCTTGGCAGTGCTGAGGTAACAGTTGGACTCAATGATCTTGGAGGACTTTCCAACCTAAATTATTCCATCCAGAATTCATCAAAGCATTTCATCTTGATTTTAAATGTGCCCGTGCTCTGTGCAAACACAAGCCCACAGTGGCACAACACACTGCAGGTCCTCTCTGGTGCCCAGAGCCCCGGAGAAACACACCTGGAGGCTCCTGGAGCCGACTCCTGGGAACAGCACAGCTCTGGGAGAAACACGCACTGGCTGGCAGAGCTGTGAAGCCCTCTGGGAACTGCTACATCTCAACACAGCTGTAATAAAGTGCAGGGTGTGCAAGAGGCTCAATAATTTCAGTCTAAGCAGGCACTTTGCTGTAATTGCCAGCTCTACCGCATTACGCACACACTTCCATGCCGGTACCTACCACGAGCCAACCACATCAATTTACTGATTTACCCAATGTATCACTTACTACAACTACTCTAATTCCAGCAGCAAACCCAGATGTGCTGCCCAAATTAAGGTAAAATACCCTCATTCTCAAATTAAATTAAAATACCTTCTTTCTTGGAAATAACATAGAATTACATAGGGAGAGAGCTGGACTACAAGGACAGGGAAGGGTTTGGAGGTGAAGCTTTAGGAGGAGAGGCTGAGGGTGCTTGGCTTGTTCAGCTGGAGAAGAGGAGATGGAGCACAGAGCTCACCGGGACTGCGGCTTCATCCTGAGGGGCAGCTGTGAACTGTGCTCTCTATGACCAGGGTCAGGACCCAGGGAACAGCTGGAGGTGTGTCAGGGGAAGGTTAGGCTGGATATCAGGGAAAGATTCTTCCCCCAGAGGGTGCTGGGCACTGCCCAGGCTCCCCAGGGAATGGGCACGGCCCCAAGGCTGCCAGAGCTCCAGGAGCCTTTGGACAATGCTCTCAGGGATGCACAGGGTGGGATTGTTGGGGTGTCTGTGCAGGGCTGAGAGTTGGACGTGTGATCCTCATGGGTCCTTCCTATGATTCTATGAAAATTCACCTTCCCAGAGAAGCACCCAGGAAGCAGAGGTGGAACCACCACCAAATCCAGCGTGGCAGCACAGAGGCAGCCCCAGCCCCCAGCACGGAGATGCCGGCGCTGATCCAGTAACCCACCTGCAACAGCTGATGAGCATCTGTCCCTGTTTGGAGCAGCATGGGATGTGCACGCTCCTGAAATCCGATTCACTTTCTAACCCCCCGGATCGATGGAAATTGCCAGGTTATTTCATCCCGCTTCAAAAGGTTCTCCCCACTCACAGCACTGTGCAGTTAAATCATGGGCACACAGGGATAATTACCTCCCGAAGCAGGGCTGTCCCTGGTGCTGCTCCCTGACTGCTGCACAAAAACCTGGCTCAGGCTTGCAGAGAAGAGATAAGGGTAGGGAAAAGCAGCCAGCAGCACAGGCAGCTGGAGGAGTCACACAGGCTTTTAGATACTTGCTAAGTGAAAAAATAGAGAGAGAAAATTAGTTGATACCTCCTAAAAATAGTTTGTTGAGTTCAAAAGGACTGAAGAAAGTATAAAACATCAACAGCGAGGTGAAGGAAGGAAACACAGGTAAAGGAGAAGCAAAGGCAGGATAATTTGAGGACATTTGGAGCTGGCAGGGCTGTCTTATGGGCAAGGGGTGCTGCCTCTGCTGAACCATTCCCAAAAGTGGCCACGTTGGCTCTGCCTCCACACTGCTTGAGACCCACCCAAAATCCATTTGATGCCTAGGGAATGATCTTGGCCCTAAGGCTGCCAGAGCTCCAGGAGCATTTGGACAACGCTCTCAGGGATGCACAGGGTGGGATTGTTGGGGTGTCTGTGCAGGGCCACGGGTTGGACTCAATGATCCTTGTGGGTCCCATCCAAGTCAGGGCATTCTGTAATTGTATGATTCTTTCAATTCAAAAGGGAAAAAAACCCTAGATCCTGCCCAAGTGGGACAAACTGGGACTGTACAATCCCCACTTACTCAAGCAGCCTGGGAACAGACCCAGCTCACTGCACACCAGTTGTTCTTTTTCCCTGAAAAACCAGCCCTGGCAAAACCCAAAGCAAAAATTGGAAAACTCATTAACATGATCAAGGCTTTCAGAAAATGGAAAGGAGAATAATTCATGCAATTAGAGCCCAGCAAACTTCATCAGTCTTCAGAAAAAAAATGATAATATGGAGCAAGCAGTCTCCAGGCTGGGAGAGCCAGGGGACTGGATCGATGCAGCTGCTGACATCGCACAGACAGCGGCGCTCCAAGGAGGAGCGGCCCCCTCCCACAGCTGGCTCCTGACATTTGTGTCCCCCACCGCCCCTGTCACACCCAGGGGGGCTGTTACAAGGGTTTCCTTAGCAAGCACACAACCCCCAAGGCTTCCCAAAAGGGGCCAGGACTCGCAGTGGTGCGGTCGGACAAAGAGGAGGCAGAAAAGGGACGAAGGGGTTGTGCCCAGCTGCCAGCCCGTGGGGCAAAGCCACCCTGGCCACACAATTTTCACTGTGTGTTGTACTGTCCCCGCTGCTCCTGGTCCTGTACACACCATGGTGGCTGCTCAGTGAGCCCCTGCTGCTCCCTTCACCCCGGCCTGGTGCCCACAGCTTCCCAAACCACCTGTGACCGCTGGGCGCTGCCCATGGCTGGGGCTGGCCAGGGCAGGGCGGTGGCACCAGTGGCCACAGGCTGGAGAGGGATCAAAATTCAGTTAATAGCCAGGCACAGGAGATCACCTCATACACAACAAAATGAGCAGGATACGCATCTGACCAGCTCCCTCTCAGCACTTGGCATGGCCTGCTTGGAAGGGAATTATGGATAAATCACAGAATCATAGAATCAGTGAATGGTTTGGGTTGGAAGAGATCTTACCTCTCATCTCATTCCAACTCCCTGCCATGGGCCGAGACACCTTCCACTATCCCAGGTGGCTCCAAGGCCCGTCCAACCTGGCCTTGGACACTTCCAGGGATCCAGGGGCAGCCACAGCTTCTCTAGGCACCCTGTGCCAGGGCCTCCTCACCCTCACAGGGAAGAATCTCTTCCTAATATGCAAAAGCCTCTCTGGGAAATTACTCATCCATGGCCTTGAGCTTCCCTCTGATTTGTATGAAGTCTCTCCACTGATCCCATGGGCATGGAGGCACAGTCCTGAGCACCTCTCCTTCCCAGGGCTTCACAACTCAAGCTCAGCTGGACTTTTTAAGAACTGGCAGCAGACACAGCCTGGCAGCTGGGGTTTGTGTGGTGGAGAGGCTGTTCCAGGAGGAGACAGTGCTCAGACCCCAGGGGAATTTGAATCCTCCCTACTCCCCGAACAAGCACCACATCCCTCAGGAAGCTCTGGCCCAGAGGGGCACAGACATCCTCAACAAGCCCAGGATCCAACACCAGGCAACATTTCTACTTCCAACCATTTTCTTTTCACCTCTCAAACAGTAATTATCCCATTTCTGCATCAAAACAGAATCTATTAAAATCTTACTTCTTTCATAAACAATAGATTAACGTAATCCTCTTATGCCAGCGAGCTGGCCCTGCCTGTTGCAGTCAATGATTGCAAACTTTCAAGCCTGGAGTCAAATTTTAACTTTTCCTGTCAAAACTCTGAACAGCACAATCACCAGCTAGACAGGGATGTTGGATTTACTCAGAATAAGGCTTTCCATTTAAATTAAGGCCAAAGATTTCCCCCAGGTTATAGCAATTTAATTAAAACAAAGTCAAAACAAACCTCTAAAACTTCTGAAATGCTAGTTGTGTAAAATTAAAACCTCTAGAACTGCCAAAGTACAGAGACCAAATAGCACCCAAGGGAAAACAAATACTTTGACTTATTTCAGGCAAATAAGACGACTGACAAAGCAGATCACATCCGATCCTTCACAATATAGGCAAAATATTTAAAGCCCCATTGGGCAGGACAGAGACAATTACCCAGATGGTCAGTGCCACCAAAATGAGGTGTTGCACGGCGAGACTCCTCTCCTGAGAGGAACTCTGCTGCCGTACCGCTCCAAGGCACTGCTGTCCCTGCTCACATCCCCGCACGCAGGCAGCAGGGACAGAGCTCCGGTCACGGAGCTGCTCAGGGCACTCACATCAGCCCCGAAGCTGTGGCACCTCAGGGACACCCACAGGCCCTGGGAGTTGGTGGGATCAGTTGTGCACGGGGCAGCCACACGCCGGGGTCCCAGGAAGCCTCCCATTTTCCAGCATGAGCCCTGAGGACCCCGACTGCTCCCAGGACTCTGCTCCGCATGCTCACGTTACGCTCGTGCCAGGAACACACGGTTCAAACCCAACACTACAGCCCCACGTGGTGAGACCAAGGCTTCTGCTGCTGCGGAGAAAGGATGCAGAGAAGGAGGGAGACCCTGGCATCCTGCACCATCTGCAGCATCAGCTCTTCCCACCTCCATTCCCACCTTTACCTTGCTGCTTCCTTCAAAGGATGCTGCCGTGCTGACAGAGGGAAAGGAGACCCCAGGGAGGTGTCTGTGCAGGCTGATGTGAACTGCCTGTGGGACAGCTGTGTCACACTGTGAAACTCACGCCACCAGCAGCAGAAAGGAGCAGAAATGAGTCAGCTGAGCTGATCTACTGTGAACCAAAACACAACCCAGTTCAATCACACTTCTTCAGCACCAGCGCGAGCTGACTCATCCCACGGCCACGCAAACGCTGGACCCGACGCAGGGGCAGGGGAGGGAGGGCGCTCGTTCCAGGGCTGGGAGCTTTGGACCTTGCCCCAGCACCCACCAGGGGATGCGCAATGTGAAGTTCTGCCCTGAGGAACTGTGCTGAGACAACACTACAGTCCTTGCAAAGCATCCTAGGATCCTGCCAGAGCCTGGACCACACTAGAAAAGGCACCATAACTACTGCACATCCAGCACATTCAAACATCAACATTTAAGTGCTAGCTGGCCAGAGGATTTAGCCAAGGGGCTTTCTGCCAAACAGTCGGGGTCAAGGACCCACTGGGTTCCCACCATGATTCCAGTGCCCTTCCCCAAAGAGAGGAGGGCAACCCCCAGAGAGCTGTAAGGCCACACCTCTCACAAACACCCCACTGGGGTCTGTCAAGCTGTGCCAGGACACAGGGGAAGCAGAGCACACCTTGACTGCAGTGTGGAGGGAGGAGGTCCAGCATCATAGCCACATTCCACAGCAGAAAATCCCCCAAACTTTCAACCTCATGATGTCAATGTGGTGAGAAAAATAACTCACAGCACGTGCTCTGCACAGGCACTGCTAGGAAACAGCAACCACTGACAACAGGGAAGCACCTTTTGCTTAAAAGAGAGAGTAAATTAGAAATTGAAACTTCTACATCAGTTACCAGCTGCCATGGTAGTGGAGATGGAGCACAAGGCACTGAGGTCAGTGGTTCTCCCTGCCAAATACCTAAAACCAGCCTCATAAGTGTGTAACAGAACAGGCTACTTACTACATCTGCTCTCATCAGCCTACAAACACACAGGTTGTCTTCAGCTAAAATGCCAAGGAATCCATCTCTTAGTGTGCCCAAATGGGAAAAAAAGCTTGAAGTACACCAAAGACTTGTTCATCGCATTCCTGTGAACCTCAGCGCAGCCCCACACGCACCTCCGCACAAGCAGAGGCACCACCACACCTCAGCCCCACCTCTGAGCACACAGGTAGGAGCAGCACCACGATACTGCGGGTGAGCAGCTTCCATGCAACCTCTGCCAGCACCTCAGGCAGCTCTGGGAGCTGAGTTGTGGCCCCCCAAATGCTGGAGAGCCCCATCCGATGTATCTGCCTACCCCCTGGGCAGCACAGCCAGGTCCCTTGCTGCCCAAAGCTTGCAGAAGATATAGGTGGGACTCACAAGGAGCACCATGACAGCAGCACAAACCTGCACTTCCTGCTTCCTCCCTGGGTCCGAGGCCCCCAGGCTCAGCCATTGCAGATGAACTAACTGGAGCAGAGACCAGTTCTTTGGGCACAGACCCACGGCCGGGCTGCCGGAGGCAGGCAGAGCTCAGTGGTGCAGCCTGGCTTTGGGTGTGCAATCCCCATGTGATTAAAATCGCGACATATCCCCTCCCACAGGCCTGCAGGTGCTGCTTTCCCTCCCAGGTGGGGCTCAGGAAGGTCTCTTGGGCTACTTCCAGGGCTGGAGCCCCTCTGCTCTGGAGGCAGGCTGGGAGAGCTGGGGGTGTTCACCTGGAGAAGAGAAGGCTCCAGGGAGACCTCAGAGCCCCTTCCAGTGCCTAAAGGGGCTCCAGGAGAGCTGGAGAGGGACTGGGGACAAGAGATGGAGAGACAGCACAAGCGGGAATGGCTTCCCACTGCCAGAGGGCAGGGATAGATGGGATATTGGAAAGGAATTGTTCCCTGGGAGGGAGGGGAGGCCCTGGCACAGGGTGCCCAGAGAAGCTGTGGCGGCCCCTGGATCCCTGGCAGTGTCCAAGGCCAGGTTGGACGGGGCTTGGAGCAGCCTGGGATAGTGGAAGGTGTCCCTGCCCATGGCAGAGGGTGGAATGAGATGAGCTTTAAGGTTCTCTTCAACACAAACCATCCTGGGATTCTACTTTACTGCATGATTATTCTAGGTACAACAGCTCCCCACCTGGTGCCAGGCTTGTTTGGGGGCACAGGAGAGGTTTCCCCAGCTGTAACACCTCAACAGAAAAAGGCGGAAAACAAGAAAAAGGAAGGGAAAAAGGAAGATTGCATCTCAGCCCATGTTGTCCAGTGTTTCCCGTCTCTGCTTTGGGCCCCAGCTCACTGGCAGCAGCTCTCTGCCCTTTTGTCACATCACGGTCTCATCCACTTGTCAGACCTTCAAACTCACCTCAGTCTTCACTCCAGTGGAAGGAGCCAGCACCTTTGTGAGCCCCCAATCTGCATCCACAAGAGTCATCTGGGGCCTGGGGCACACAGGGAAAACTCCCAAAGGCGCCAGGAGAAATTCTGGGTAAAGAAGTTGCAACCTCACCAAAATCAGGAGCCATCATCATTGTCTTCAGAGTAGTTCCTGGATCTGCCCACGGCAACCCTCTGGTAACACTGAAAAAGCAAAAGCTGAACACAGGCAGGCACATTCCAAATGCAGAAGCTGATGGGTTTCCCTGGTGCAGCCTCACGTGGCTCATCCCCATGGGGCCCACCACAGCTCTGCCCTCGTCTCGGGGCCAGCAGCATCCCACAGGAAGCAGCAGTTTTGGGATGTTCAGCAAAGCCCTGGGGTTCCTTCACATCAGCTGCTGCTGAGCATGGACAGAGCAGGGCCGCAGAGTGAGGGCAACCAGCAGCCACGGTGGGCAAGGCCACTCTGTGCAGCCCTGCAGCATTCAGGCTGCCAAAAACAGTCTGGGACTTTTTCACTCTAATATCCTCAGGCTCTGCCCAGCTGGGCGATCGTTCCAACTCAGCTGTGGCTTTCCAGCCATTCATTTTCCAACAAAGCTTAGCTTTCCCTCCCTCTGCAGTGAAACCCATGCCCCCCTCTGCTGTGGGGCTACGGCAGGACCAGGCACCGCGGCGGTGCCTGGCAATCCATGCCCTCAGCCTCCTTGTTGGCCAGAGATTTGGCCACATCCGGGGGAGACCTAAAGAGGTGAGGGGATGATTTTCTGCTTGGTGCTCACAGCAGGGCTGGGAAAGGTGTCCCTGCCTGCCTGGTCAGGTGTCAGGATGCTGCTCAGAGCCCACGGAGTGACCACGCAGGAATGCTGCACGGCAGGACCGACCTCCCCAACCCTGCACCAGCAGCTTAAAGCAGGAATAATGCAACAGGGAAGCAGCCTCTTGTCTAGCAGGAGGGACAGTCAGCAGGATGTGACCCACGTCCTCCCCAGTGCAAACAGCCTGGCGTCTCGCGTGCCACCCCCAGGGATGCAGAGCAGGCAGGGCACATGTGTCTTATGGACAAATCCTCACCCACATCCAGAACATGTTTTAAAAGGTCGCTCTGCATCTCATGCATGGAGCAGGGAAAATTGCAAACAAGCAGTGAAGGTGGCAAGTACCAGAGGACATCAGACAGGCCACACTGTCACTGCTGGCAGGCCGGTATTGTCCCAGCCAGGCGGAGACAGGAGCTGCCAGCAGAGCAGAACGCTCATGGATGAATGCTCTTGGAACAGCATGAGCAGCCCCACGAGGCTCAGCAATAAGATGAAGGGATAATAGGGCAGTCTGGCACTTGGAGCAGCTTTCCTGCTACAGACACTCAGCCCAGAGCACAGGAGTAGCGGTCTCTGAGCCAGGTGTCACCTGTGGGGCACATCTGCCACATCGGGTGCCAGTGCCTGGGAGGCTGGTCATGGCTGAAATCCATCTGAATCGCTTCCAGATGCAGGCAGTGAGTCCAGCCCTGGAGCAGGGCAAGGGCAGGACTCCTCTGGCCCCAGATTAGGTCCTGGCATCCCAAGAAGCCAGCCATGGGAGCACAGAGAGGTGATCAGAGCTAAGGCTTTTTCAAGGCACCAAGATACAAATAAAAGTAGATAACACAAAAATTAAAAATAAATAAATAAAGACGCAAAGCATCTTTTTCATCCACAGAAAAGCCTCATGCAGAACTACAGCTACAGGAGCCAAGCTGTGCAATCCAAGCTTAATAACCCTCCCTCCAGCCTCACAGCTCTGGTGACCAGCGATATCCAGGCTCCCCAGGGAATAGGCACGGCCCCAAGGCTGCCAGAGCTCCAGGAGCATTTGGACAACGCTCTCAGGGATGCACAGGGTTGGATTGTTGAGGTGTCTGTGCAGGGCCAGGGGTTGGACTCAATGATCCTCGTGGGTTCTTTCCCACTCAGGACATTCCATGATTCTATGGAAAGTCTGAAGATGTCCCAGCCATCCTCCAGCCCCTTTTATTTGGGAAGCTGCATCCCCTGCTGAACTCTGCCTGATTTGCAGATGTGTCTTTGTTACCTGCCCACTATTTGCAGAGGAACACACCAGATTAAGGTGCCTCCCAGGCACCAGCTTTGAGTCTTGATTTACTCTTTCACGGGTCACTGTCTGTGTAAATGTCTATCAAAGGCAATTGCCAGCACAGTCAACAGCTGCACCCATGGTTGAGCACGAAAAATGAACGAGGCTTTCCTCCCAAATTACTCCTGCCTCACAGAGAAGGCTGTGAGGGCAGAAAGCAGGGGACTGGAAGGAAGAAAAGGTCAGAGCATGCAGCAAATACAACATAAAAGACAAATCAGCACAAGTAGGATGGGACAGCATGAGCTGGGCCAGCAGAGCTCCCTCTGTCCCCTGCCCAGGAGCAGGGCAGGCAGCATCAGGCTCAGCAAAATGTCCGAAAGGCATTTTATAAAAAAAAAGCTAACAAAAATGACAGTCAGCAACCATGAAACTCTTAAAGAATTGGGGCAAGCAAGGATTTCTGAGGATGGAAAGAAAAGAAATCACAAGCAAAAGCAACCTGATGGAACAGGGTTTTTGGTAGCAGCCCTGCAACTGCACATCCCAAATCCTACACAGTTTATCTCACATTGTTCCAGCTGATGCGACCCAAGTACACGCAATACTGAGAGGATCCTGCTTCCCTGGCACACGTTGGATATGGCACTACAGCAAAGGGCAGGGAGAAAGCAGAGCAGCAACAAGGCACTTTGCCACCCCAGCTCCCCTCCAAAGGCTCCGACTGCACCAGCTCCAGCTACTCCGAAGGGGAAAGCCTCTCGGGTAACACCAAGGCTGTGCAAGAGCTTCACAGCAAAGGCAGGGAGCCTGACTGTTCTCCCTTAGCAGCTGGCTGGATTAAAGATTTAATGCAATGGGTCCCTTTGGAAAAAATTACACAGGCTATTAAGAAAGATGCGCCTCTCATCTGATGAAATCCAGCAAACATTGCAGCTATCCAGGCACCCGAGCGGCTCTGTGGAGCAAAGGAAAAGCTGCAGTCGCTCTCGTGAGCCCTTTCTGGATGCAGGAACCAATGGGTAAGGCAGCAGCTCCATTAGCAGTAAAGCAAATGTGCAGACACAGCCGCGCCGTGCCTGTGGAGAGTGGGACGGACCTGGATTCCAAGGGAAGAAGCAAAGAAACGATCGGCAGCGTTCACTCACTGGTTCCCACTGGAGTCCAGGGGCTCCTGAGGCTGCAGGACAGGACAAACAGCCCCAGGCCAGGGACAGCAGGGAGCTTCGACACCTCACAGGGTCTTCCTTCCCAGAGAAGAGCGAGTGACACGGCCACCCCCCTCCAGACCACGGCACTTTGGGAATCCAAAGCACTTGCTGGTGCTTGTCCTGACAGGCAGGCAGGAATTAACCCCGGCTCCCTCGCCCAGAGCCGACGGGACCAGAGGAGTGCAGGCTGTCACAGCACCAGGAACATCACAGGCTAAAGAATCTCATGGCTTTGGGGAGATAACCCAGTTTAGTACAGCATTATTGAGGGTGTAGCAAGTGCCACTTTGTAAGCAGCACAGACTACATTAAATTGGACTCTGACACCCCCTCAGTGTTCAGCACCTTCACAATGGAGCCTGAGCTGCAAAACTCTGGACTTGTCCAGAGGAAGCAGATGCAGGGCAAGAGTTCACACAGCAGAGCTCCCATTGGCATCCACAGAGCCCTTCTGCAGAGCAAACCCATCCACCCAGCACGAGGCACCTGCAAATAACTTTCCCAGGAAATGGGTGCTGATACCCTGGACTTGCTCACAGATGCAGGGAGCATTTCCAAGTCCTGAGTGTGAGTTTCCAGGTCCAGCCACCTCACACTCTTTCCTGCTCTCTGGGCTTACAGCTGCCAATTCTCACTCCTTTCCAAGGGAACCTGTTGGCTTGGGCGCTGTGCCAGGCTCCACTGCAGAGATCCAGGCACCTTCACAAGCACACAGTGTGTGGAGGAGGGTTACGCTCGTGGATAACACTCCTCTGCAGTGCACTTCCAGCGCAGTTTGCTTCCCACATGCTGCACACATCTGGAGACAGGTGCTCGAAGCAGCTGCCCCCACCACCATGGCTGCTGTAGTGCTTTGCTCCTTGGAAAGGCCGTTCCCCAGTCCCAGCCTGCCTCTGGGAACACCCCATGCAGCCAAGCACTACCCTGTGGTGTCATTCCCCATGCCACAGGACTGGGCTCAGTTCCATAAGCACAGCCCGTCCTTCACTCATTCCCCACCACTGTCCTCCTCGTCCAGATCCTCTCAGCTTCCCATAGCAGGGTGAAGCTGCTGAAGAGGACTCGCATCCTCTCTCAACCTTTCCTCACTCCCTTTAAACCCCTCGTGGTTCCAGAGCTTGTGTAAAAGCTCCTGCAGGACCCTGCTGAAGGTGAACTTACAGAAAGAAATAACAGCTAAAATTCAGTTGCTCTGATCCAAGCAAGGATGCCCACAGATTTCCAAACTCCAGTGGGGAGAGAAGTTGGAAAAATTGGAAAATAGATGCCTGCAGACCGCCTGAGAGGACAACTTGGTGTGAAATGCCAACTCTTGCCCTCGGTGCAGGAGGCATGGGCAGGCTGCAGGGCACGGCCCTGGCCTGGCCCTTTGGGGTGACAGCAGCTCCTTACCTACGTCCCCCAGCACCCGGAAAGCTCACGGAGCTGCTGCAGGCAGAGCACTCCTCACCTCCGTGTTTTTCTGCTACGAGCACCGGCATGGATCCGGCAGAGAAACACCTTCCCCAAAGCCACGGTGCTGCCCATGCGCCCCGTGAAAGCAGCTGGGTTTGGGGGGAGCCTCAGCACCCAGGGACCGCAGCCCCAGGGGCAGCCCCAGCAGCTGCACGCCCCTGCTTATCAGCTACACGTGTCAGCTTTGAACACTGGTGCTTCTGGCAGCTCCCTGCAGCCAAGGAGAGAGCGCAAACACATCCCACTGCTCAGCTGGTGAGCAGCTATTTGCAGGTTATTAATAAATCATTTACTGTTTATTGCAATCATTCTGCCAAAACACAAACAAAAACCATTGCAGTCACTACCAGCAAAGCTGCCTGTTCACACAGGTCAGGGAAACAGACGTTTTGGGTATTGCCTTCTGACAAGGGGGTTTAGAGGGAAACAGATGTTTTGGGTATTGCCTTCTGAAAAGGGGGTTTACAGAACCCTGGGTGGCCCAGGCTCCTCCAGCTGTGCCAGCTGTGCCTGTACGAGGACCTTCAGGACAAACTCTGCCTCCTGCCAAAGCCCCTGTGCAGAGGAACAGACAGCAGCAAAATCACTTCAAGCAGAAGCTCTCCTGAGGAGCTCGTGTTCTCCCCATCCACTTTTTGGCAGGGTGGCAGGGAACTCAGCAGGGCTGTGGGTCTTTGCCCCACCTTCCCACAACTGCAGCGAAGGACCAAGGCCCCAAGTCACCTCCCAGCACTGCAAGGGCTGCTGACAGCCTCTTCACCCTGCTTCCTGCCAAAACACCATGGGAAAAGCACAGAAAGGAAAGAAACTGCCAACCTGCCCTTACTTTGCTGTTAAACAGAGAATCCGCTTTCATCAGCACATCAAGAGCCTGTGGAGATCAAGGAAATATATTCCTCCATACACTCTCCAGGGCATGGAGCTATTTGCAACCTGAAAAACAGTTGCTGTCATTGCACATCTGAGGAATGATCCTGAGCACAACGTGGCTTTAAAAGAACAAGCATTACCCACACTGCAGCTGGTTGCACGCTCCCTCCAAAGTGGCTCTGGATAGACTGGAAAGTGATATGCAGGCACGGCTGCAGGGAGGACCAGCACCATCCTACCCACAGAGACAGGGCACAAGGATCCCCCGGACCCCAGGGCTACCACCAGATCTCTGCAGAGTGTCTGCTGGTAGCCCCTCTCCAGGGGACTCCAGAGATCCCTGCGGCCCAGGCCCTCTACGAAAGCCCTGGCCAAGGTGGAGGTGCCCACCCCAAACTGGGAGGCTGAGACACGGCCTTGGGGACATCAGTCACAGGGACCTCCAGGGAGGAGGAAGAGCAGCACGAGCTGAAATTGTGTCACTGACAACCAGAATTAGGTTTTCTGCTCAAACAGAGTGAAAACAAATAAAAGTACCAGAGCAAGACACAACTACATCAAGATGTGCACTCCCCAATAGGCACCTGCACAGCAGATGTGCCCATGGGGACACCTGGGGACAGACCAGCATCTGTCCCCAAGCCAGGAACCCTGAGCAGGTTGGCCTACAGTGTTAGGAGCAAACATTACCCTCCCTTGCCATACTCTCTGAATAATTAATCCTCTGGAATTTAGTCAAGTCTTTAACTAAGCCAGCTCAGCAAATGTAGTAAGGAATTTCTAGGTCAGAACTACAAGCTCTGGGGAGGGAAAAAAAAGGAAAAAGAGCCTTAGTGCTCTGCCTCCTGCTCATTCCCAAGGGATTAGCACCCTGCTCTGCATTTCCCTACCAAGCCAGCACCTCCGTAGCAAGAGCTTAGATGGGAATCACACCTTGTCATCTTGACATCTCTGACACCTCAGCTGCCTCTGACACCACCAAAGAGCACATTTCTGTGCAGAGCATCCCTCTCCATCTCATACAGCTCATTCCTAGAGCTGAGAGGAAAGCACCCCATGACAATTATATTTGTTACGTCCCTCCCGCTTCAATGCCTTTGATGTCTTAACCACCATCTTCTTGCAGAGGCGTTTTTCCCTCTCCCCAGAGCTGTAACCCAGGGATGGAGCTCACAGAAGCACCAGATTTCATAGCACCAGAGAAAGAGCAGCCTCCATGAAGCCTCTCTCAGCCCACCCGTGTGGTACCACCCATCACTGTGCCCGGCAGCACAAGGGACAGGCAGGTGATCTGGCACAAGGGACAGCAGCAGCTCCCACAGGGCCCCGGGGGACAGATGCTCCTTCAGCAGGACCTGTACCCAATGCTCCAAAAGCACGAGGTCTGTCCTCCTTGGGAGACTCGTCTGAAAATGAAGTAATTCTCCAAAAAGATGGAACTTCCATGAGATAGATACAGATATCTGGCCACCCGAAAGAGTCTGGTGCTGAGTGAAGAGCACACAGAGCTGGAGCTGAAGGAGGGCAGCGGGATCAAGACAGGGTAGAGGGTTGAGCACAGGTGAGGGGTTCCAGCAGTGCATCCCAGTCCCACAGGTGCCAGAGCCATAGGAGCAGCAGTGCCTTGCTGCCCTCTTGTGCCCCTACCCCACACACCACAGGGACATAACCCACTTCCCCCCGGGGACCCGCCCTGGAACAGCTCCAGTCTCCTGCTACTGCCTTCTCTCCTCCCACCTTCATCTGGAAAGCAGGGGAGCTGCATGGGGAATCAGAGACAGGGGCAGTGCTCACAGTTTCCCAGCTCTCAAGGAGAGTTCACCCTAAAATTCCACTGTGGGAGCATGGAGGAGGGGGCAGAGTGCTCTAGTGACAGCTGCCAGATCCCGCCCCGACCATTCCCATGCAGACAGGATGCAGGAAGGAAATACAGAGGTATCAGACTCCTGCCAGGAGCCTGGGGTGGAGGGACCCACAGAAACCTGCTCTCACCTTTGCTCAGGCATTAAAACAACCCTGACCACCATTCCTACAACCTCTGGGCACAGGCCCATCCCCGAGGAGGTGTTCAGAGGCAGATCCAAAGAGGGAGGGTAGCAGAAACCAGGCTGTGCCCACCTGCCATACACTGCTTTGTGCCACCCCTTCTTGCAGCAGTCACAAAGACCACGCTGTCCGCAGGCAGCTCCTCCCAAGCTCTCCCTGACCACACACCTGCTTGTCTCTTCCTTCAGGATAACCTGAAGGATGCTGCAGTCCATACTTGCATTTGGAGAAAATACAGCACACATCCTGTGTGGATCCACATCCACCAAGCCCCTGTCCCAGCTCCAGCATCCCCATCTTGTCCCTGCACTATTCACAGGATGGTTTTTCCACCTTCTCCTTCTGCAGTTCGAGACAGATATGGCCAAAGGGAGAACACAGGAGGGCAGGGAGTCAGAGCAACAGTGCAGAGGGCTGGTCCCTACACCTGCTGGGCGACACACTCACCGAGGGGCTCCATCCCTCTGTCCCGTGGCAGGAGCACTGAAGCCTTGTTGGAATGCGGATATCCAACACCCCTTTCTCTCGCCCACGTGGCAGCAGTGCAGGTGGCAAAGGCTGAGGTTGGTACAACTCCATCCGAGCAGGACCCCGTGCTCTTGGGATGAATCCTCCTCCCTGCTCTGAGGGGGTGGGCAGCCAGGGGACACGTCCCTGCAGGAGCAAGGGGACCATCGGGGACAGACGGGCAGCAGGGCAGGGGTCAGCACAGCAGCCCTGTGCCCCCAGGCAGTGCCTGGCTCTTGGGGGTGCTGGGGACCTAGAGCAGCAGCAAGGGGGGCATGGCCAGCACCCCCTGCCTGTCCCCCCAGGGGAGGCGGGGTGGCCACAGACAACGCCAGCATTGAGCAGCCACTCGCCCCAGCCCATCTGTGGCTCCAGGAGCCCGGGGCACACAAAACCAACGCTGGGCCACGGAGAGCCCTGCCAAGGCAGGGACACAGACCCGCCTTTGTGTCTGCAAAGGCAAAGTTAGCTTTGGGGAAAAGATGAGAGAGAGCTGCACCACTGGAGCCTGTGCTGTGGCTGCTTTTCACTTGGAGGTGGTAACCCACGTGCAGACAGCAGCAGAAATGTCCAACACTCCCTTTCTCCTGTCTGCCCCACTCGTGAGACCAGGTAGGGGGCCCACCACAGGTATTCCCTCATGCACGGACCTGGGGCACACAGACAGGCCATGAGAGCACTCATACCAACAGAAGACCAAGCCAAGAAGGGTTTCATAGAATCACAGAATGGTTTGAGTTTCAGTTCAGAGGACCTTAAAGCCCATCCCATTCCACCCCTGCTATGGGCACGGACACCTTCCCCTACCCCGGTTCGCTCCAAGCCCTGTCCATCCTGGCCTGGAACACTTCCAGGGATCCAGGAGCAGCCACAGCTTCTCAGGGCAACCTGTGCCAGGGCCTCGCCACCCTCACAGGGAACAATTCCTTCCCAATATCCCACCTAACCCTGCCTTCTGGCAGTTTGAAGCCATTCCTTTGTTCCATCGCTCCAGGCCCTTGTCCCAAGTCCCTCTCCAGCTTTCTTGTAGTTCCTCCTCTTGTACAGCATGACACATCCCAGCTTAAATCCCTTCATCATCCTTGTTTTTCTCTTGCCCCCGGACTGGCAGAGAGCCAGGGGCTCCAAAGAGTTCCTTCAGGGGACCAAAGCCAAGCAGGGCCTGCGCTCCTGCCCTTGGACCTGGCCCATCCTGTCCCTTCCCAGCACTTGCACTTCACATCCCTGCCAGCAATGATTTCCATATGCAGAAAAACAAACCCCCAAGGACCACAGGTTTTATCCCACTTCCTTCATTTCCCAGCTCTGGGATGAGAGCAGCCCTGCTGCCTGCAGCCTTTCCTCACTGCTGCCCATGTCACACAACAGCACATGCACTGCCTGTACCTCCACACCCCTGCGGTCACTCTCAAGTGATCTCAGTATGGATCTCACAGGTGGGAACATTCAGCATTGGCCACTGGCCGCTGAACAGCCAGGACAGCTCAGCCCAGCTCATGCTTCCCAAGGGATCCTCCCTGAAAAGCCAAACTCTCCCCGAAATGCAAAAAAGAAGACCAAATATAAAGGGAATCAGGAAGAACTGTTTTCTCCACTCTGGAAAGCAGACATAATGGCTGGAGATTGAACAGATGTGTTTAACCACTGCTGCAGTGACACTGTCAAATGTGACAGTACCTGGTTCTCACTCCTCGTACAAACCCCGGTGCCCACGCCTCCCCGTCACAGCCAGTTCACATGGCATTACCCCCATTAAAAACCTGCCCAACAATCCCCACAGCTCCTACCACATCAGGAGTGCTGTGCTGGTGTTTGTCAGGCTGTACGAAAACAGTGAAACGCAGGGAGAGGCTGCAGGTCCCCAGCCCTGGCATCACCCGTGTGGTGAGGCACAGTCTCTCCCCACAGTCTCTGCCCTATTTCTCCCTGCAATATGACAATGAACTAAGGCTTGGTGCACACCAAACGCTCACGCTGGAGGGCCAAGTGTTGGCTTGGCTTCACCAAAACTGGCACAGCTCTTCCACCGGCCGTCCGTGAGTGAGAGACAGGGAGCACGGCCTGCCTCACCCTTTGGCAGAGTCCATCCCGCCCCTCACCCCAGGGACTGTCACAGCAGCTCCTCTCGGGCTCTGGGCAGCTGAGAGTCCGTGTGCCAGCACACGGGCATCCGTGCTCTGCCTCCCAGCCAGCCTGTGCCACTGGAAGGGACAGAGACACGGAGACCCTGCCCAGCAGTGACCCGGACGGGTCCCACACCAGCAGCAGGTCAGTGAAAGGTGAGTGACACCCGAGTCCTGCACAGGAGAGCAGCCCCACGCCCCGCACAGCTGAGCTGTCCCACACAGGGACATGAACCCCAGGGACCTCTGGTCCAGCACTGTCCCATGCCACGGCTTCAGCTCATCCCATCTCTCAGGCCTGAGCAATGAGCTCAGTTTAAAGGAACTTAATGGCTTTCACCTGAAGGATGGAAAGTTTAGATTGGATACTGGGAAGAAACTCTTCCCTGTAAGGATGGTGGTGAGGCCCTGGCACAGGGTGCCCAGAGAAGCTGTGGCTGCCCCTGGATCCCTGGAAGTGTCCAAGGCCAGGTTGGACGGGGCTTGGAGCTACCTGGGGTAGTGGAAGGTGTCCCTGCCATGGCAGAGGGTGGAATGAGATGAACTTTAATGTCCCTTCCGACATGAACCATTTCATTATTCTATGATGCCAGCAGCCATGAGCCTGAGCACACTCTGTGAGGAGACAAACCTCCCTTCCTTGCTCTGATATTAAACGAGGATGTGCTGTCCTCTTTTGAGATGATTATCAATCACTGGATTGATGATAGATTGCATTAGCTAATGGATTACATTAATTTCTTATTCGGCAGTAAAAAGCAGATGTGTAAGAACTACGGGTTTTTACCTTGATATATCCTTTCTCCCCTCTATTTGGCACCAGCAGCCAAAATTTATTCATGCTTCCTCCTGACCCCAGCAGACATGCACGGCTTGGCAAGAACACCCGATGCATTCACTCATGCCACGCTGATGGTCATTTATTAATTACATGGCCCTGTGCTCGTTAGCCTGCAGCCTGGGGTGTTCAGAGAGGTGATGTGCCCTGTTCAGAAGCCAAGGCACAAGGTCAAACTGCTGGGGAAAGAGAAACCCTCCCCCAGGAGTGGGAACTGGTGTGGATCAGTTACACTATAGGGGGAAAAAGCCCAGCACCACATACCCAGGCTGTCGTGGCTGAGAGAGCATGGGGATGGGAAGGAGAAGGGCTGAGAAAACGGGGTGAGACCATCAGCAGACACTGCTGTGGGCTGAGGGGGTTGCTGTGCCGGGGAACAGCTGGTGCACAGGGAGCCTCGGCCAGTGGGAGCCACAGCTCCTCTGGCAGCACGGCCCCTCTCACGGCATGGTGCAGGCTCCCCTGAGGGGATGCTCACTGGGATTTTGTTAGCAAAAACCAGGGAGGACTGGGAAGTGTCAAAAGCTGTCAGGAGAGAAACCTTCAGCATCAAATTTTCCTCCATTAGAGATAATAAAGGAAAAACTCATCCACTAAAAAGAGGCCTCTCAGTGCTTTTTGTGCACAACATTGCTCCACTTTCCTCTGCTTCAGCTCATGACACCTGTGCTTTTAGCCCCCAAACCCTGACATGCCTGTCATTCACTGCCTGTTGCACATTCACCCTGTGACAGACAGAAAAAGGCGGCTGCCAGCTTTCAGCATCACTGAATTTCAGACAAATCTGAGCCTGGCTTCAGTCTCCACGGTGGAACTGCTGCTGCTCCAGCATTTATATTCAAAGCAAATTTGTGGGGGGGGAAAACACAACAGAGATCATGATGTGCAAATCATTATTTTGCTTCACTAGAGCCGGACACTGATGCAAAAGGAATATTTAAATCACAGCCTCAGTCACACCTGCTAATCAGAGCTCCTGCTCTCACCCAGCCAGGACTGAAATTAGATTAATGCACACAACCAAGCGAACTGCTTCCCTCGCTCCTGGCCCAGCCAGGGCTGCCAAGACAGCAGAAAGCATCTCCCAAAAATTATTTACCCTCAGAAAATCTTACAAACTCCAGGCCATGATGTCCCTGCCCATAGCGAGGGGGTGGAATGAGACGATCTTTAAAGTCTCTTCTGTGATTCTATGACAATTGACAGGTGGAAGCCTGGAAACCCCAGTTTCAGCCAGAAGTATTTTTCTGGTTGTAAACTGGAGACTGCAACCTCAGCCAAGCAGTTATGGATCAAATCACTGTGTCTGACATGGAGGAAGGTGTCAGGGAAATTTTATTGCAACATAGCAAATGGGGTTTGCCCTTAAGCACTGGACAAATCTTCCAGTTCATTACCCAATGTTAAGAAACACTGGGACAAATTAGAGATTGGAAAGTCGAGGCTGCAGAGCAGCTCTCTGATTTACCTTAAACTGACCTGCAAAAGAAAACATCCCATCTGTCCCTCCTGGTCACCCTCACCACACAGCAGCCCCATCAGTAACATCCCAAGTGCAGGGCAGGGGCAGGCAGCTAATTAAAAAAGTGCTTTCCCCTCTCACTTTCTGAGCATCTCTCAGCCAAGGGATGCTCTTCCCTGGTTTTCCTGGAAGGCTGAAACAAAGCTGAGGCATCCTTGGGCTCCCAAAGTACAGGGGAAGCACCAAATTTTTGACAAAGAAGAAAGTCTGGAAGAAAACTTCTGCACACTCAAGTGATGCAGATTGCAGAGAATTTAAAAGGCAAGATGGAGGCAAAAAGAGTGCAGCAAGTGGGATGAGTGTAACTGCCAGGCCCATGAAGGGCGACCTGCCACAGCCCACGGGGAGCTTGGTCATCACTTCTCTCCCCAGCGACTCTGCTCTTCCACCTGGGCTGCTCCTGCAGCCAGGGAGAGAGGTTTGCTGAGGGCAGAGGACAACACCAAAGGGAACTGGGCAATCTGTGATAGTCCCACACACTGACACACACATGGAGCCTGCGCTGCTGAGGAACAAAATCATACAATCATGGAATATCCCGAGTTGGAAGGGACCCACAAGGATCATAAACCAAATTTCTGACCCTGCAGACACCCCAAGAATCCCACCCTGCACCTGGGAGCATTAACCAAATGCTCCTGGAGCTCTGGCAGCCTTGGGGCTGTGCCCATTCCCTGGGGAGCCTGGGCAGTGCCCAGCACCCTCTGGGGGAAGAACCTTTCCCTGATATCCCACTTAAACCACCCCGGCACAGCTCCAGCCATTTCCTGTCACTGTCACAGAGAGCAGAGGTTGGAGCTGCCCCAGCGCTGCCCCTCAGGATGAAGCTGCAGCCCCTGGTGAGCTCTGGGCTCCATCTCTTCTCCAGCTGAACAAACCAAGTGCCTTCAGCTGCTCCTCCTATGGCCTCCCCTTGAGACCCTTCCTCATCCTTGTGTCCCTCCCCTTGGACACTCTCTAACAGTTTTAGCTCCTTCTGATATTGCAGTGCCCCAAACTGCCCCCAGCACACGAGCCAGGGACAATCCCCTCCCTCACCTAGCCATGCTGGGCCCGATGCACCCCAGGACATGGCTGTCCCTCCTGGCTGCCAGGGCACGCTCTGACTCATATTCAGCTTGCCAGTGACCAGAAGCCCCAGGTCCTGAGGCAAGGAAGGAAGGTGGGGAAGAGCCAAAGCAGCTGGAGATGTTCCTCAGATGGTGGCAGTAACAAGAACCAGCCGTACCTGGTGCTTCAGGAATGAAGACCATGGAATGGCTGAGGGTAGCGGAGGCCTCTGGAGCTCCCCCAGTCCAGACCCTTCCCAGCAGGGCCAGCTACAGCTGCTCAGGACAGCTTCTACTTGAGTTTTGAATATCTCCAAGGGTGAAGATTCCACAACCTTTCTGAGACTAGCCCAGTAAAACAGCATTTTTTGGAGTTTTAAGTGTAATTCCTGTGCTTCAATTTGTGCTCTCTATCCCCATCCTCACACCAGCACCCGGAGTAGAGCCCACCTGAGGGCAAACCCCTTCCCATGGTAACAGCTGGGCAGGGCTCACTGCCAGGACCTGACATCACAGATATAGATAGGATTCCTGTGGGTGCTGAGCCCTTCAAAACCCACCTGTGGCTGTGGATAGGGAACCACAGCACCCAGGATGGGAAGGAGTGGCTCCCAGCCCTCCTCCCAAATCCATGCTAAAACAGGTTTTACCACAGCAACACATCTCCTCCACAGCCAGGACAATGCAATTGAAATTCTCATGGAAGGGAAAGAAAATAGTTTTTTGCCCCTAAAGGACAGACCCAAAAGGAGCTGTGGTGTGATGCTGCGTCTTGTCTCCCCAAGAGTATGTTTCGGCACCTCTGGCTGTAGGTTTGCTCTCCAGAACTTGTCCAGCTGGGGCCAAGAGTTTGAGGGAAGTACATGCAGGACACTGTGAGCACCCACACTTCCAGCTTTGGAGAGGCACCTGGCTTTTCCTTCTGCAGAGAGGCTGCTTGGGCACAAACCCACCTTGGAAAAGGTTCCCTGTTGCTGTCACTGCAGGACAGAGCCTAAGAGCAGCAAAGCTCCGCTACCACAAAACCTGGGTCACTCCTTCCACTTCTCCAGTGCTGCCACAGGACCTGGGAAATTGTCCTATCAGACAAAGTAAAACTGTCCAGATGTGCACAGGACCAAAAGGATGCTCGCTGCAGGTTTGGTCCCATGGTCTTGCAGCAGCTGCCTCCCAGAAGAGGAATTATTCCGTACCCCAGGACATCAGCACTGACAGCCAGGGATGCAAACCCACAGCCCACACAGGACCCCTTACAGGAACAGCCACACCTGTCTTCTCTCAAAAGAGGGTTTAGCTCATACAGTGCCCAGTTGCTGCATTTTTAGCCAAATCTTTTGCAGTATTTGCAGAGTGAGGATGACTGGCCTGGCAACCACTTGTTTTTACATTAATGATTTTGACTTCTTTGCATAAAATGGTCCCAGCCAAGCAGAGTACGGAAATAAACAACTTCAGCAGGTTCCTTCAAAGAAAAGGAGAGAAAAACCTCTTCTTCCAAGAGCAAATACAGACCATTCAGGAATTCCTGGGAGCTTGGGCTGGTTTTGTTTGTCTGCTCCTGCTTTCAATTCTGTCACTGAAACAGTTTTGTGCCTTTAACTATTGCATGTGCCACCAGCTAAGCACTTAATGAGGAGGAAGCGAGACTTCCACAGTCACTGCTCAGACAGGAGGAGGGAGATGCGGCCGTGCCAGCCTCTGCAGCCATCCTGATCCAGAGCAGCTGGCAGGAGCTGGCACAGGGCAGGACTCTCAATCCCTGCCCACCCACCCCGTTGTAAGAAGGGAAAGCTTCCCACCACACCAGGCACTGGGGGAACCCCCGTACCCCACCACACCAGAGCCAGGGGAGGAGCCCTGTGCTCCTGGGCACGGACAGCACTGATGTCACATGCACTGCACAGCTCTGCAGCCCTCAAAGGGGCTGCCCAAACTGCCAAATCCCCTCACTCTTTCCAAGAGGAGGCACCTGGGAAAGATAACGATGAAAACAAAACACGGAGAAACTTTCAGGCTTCGTGTGAAATGAGCTGTGCCATAAACTCTTGCCACAGCCAGCTCGGGGCGGGGATCTGGCAGGGGACTGCTGCGAGTTACAGTTTCCCCCAGCTCAGGCAGGGAGCAGAGCTGCACTTGTCCACAGGAAGGGATTACAGACACACTGCTCACAGGACAGCACAACACAACAGCTCCTCAATACCCCAGCAGAGGGGCAGGAGACCAGCCAGACAGTGCTGCACACACAGCATTTAAACCCCTTGGGCTGGGCTTTGCTCCCCAGGCTGAGACCAAAGGGACCTCGGTTTGAGAAAGCTGCTGCTCTACTGTGGGTTAGACCCTCCAAGAGCAGAGCAGGCAGCACCAGACCCACAGGACCAGCACAGGGGATGACCCTGAATCCAAGAAGAGGAATTAACCCCCCATGCCTCAGAGGCAAAGGCATTTGGAGGAACACAGAGGTGGGAGCCGATAGCTGCCAAAAACTGCCTGCCACCCTCCAGCCCTGCTCCTCTGTAGCCTCGCCTCCACGCTGCTGCCCAGCAGGAACAGGGATTGCCGCGAAGTCCATGTAAAACTCGCTCTGTTAGGATTGGCAAGCGCTCAGGAACAAGCTACTCCCTTGCCTGCCAACTCGAGGGGATGGAGAAAGCTCATTAAAGGCAAGACACAGTCTCTCTGGATGCAGAGCAAGGCAGGACGAGCCATCCCAGGCACCCAGCAGCCCATTTGGATGGGGAGCTGTCAGCCACACCCTGGTGTGCAGGCCGGGTGGGCTGCATCACCACATCCCCAAAATAGCAGCAGCTCTTCCATTTCATTCCCAACCAGTAGCCATGCCCTCCTCCTCCTTGTAAAGGCAGACAGCCCTTTGCCTTCAGAGCTGGTTCCAGAGGTTGCAGATCCCAGCTGGAGCTGTGCAAGGGAACCAGACCATGAAGAGCAGGGACCGTGCCATGCTATGACAGTCACAGGCTGCATGAAAGAGCCTTTGCTGCTTTTGTGCACAAACAGGAATTCTCTCTGTCCGTGACCCAGCCACAGCACTGGCTCAACTGTCCCCAGCACCATGGCAGGACATGGCCCGCACACACGGTCACAGCTGCTGCAAGGGGCACCTACCTGCCCATTGCTCCGGCAGCGGGCACACCGGAGCTGCCGCCGCCCAGGGTCTGCTTCAAATCAGGCTCCTTTGCCACAGACACAGAAGAGACATCACAGGCACAAAGCAAACTCCAACCCCCACGGAAAGCAGGCACCATAACTCACACGGCTCCAAACAAGGCACCGGGAGGCCGTGTGTCCCCGGGCAGAGCCCAGCTCACTGAGGAGCACATGGTCCGGAGGAGCGGGCTGGGCCGTCTGCCTGATCGACACAGCCCAGCACAACCGCATCCCTGGTCACCGGCAGGACGAGGAGAATAATATTCCTCAGTTTTCAGCTTGGTTTTCCACGCCTCTCTTCTTGGTGAAAGAAGAAAAGGGGCATCACAGGAGCTGTCAGTGATTCCTGGCCAGAGCCAACACAAAGAAGCCACACACAAACCCCCATCACCATGACACGCTGTGCACAGCCCTGCAGCTCCCCGGGAACACCCCGGCACCCCAGGGCACAGCAAAGGAGCAAGAGAAACAGGGCTACGTACTCATCGTGCACCGGGCCCCCCGCGGGCCACCGCGCCAGGCTGCGGCTCAGCCGGGAAGCGCAAGCTCCGTCCAGGTCGGTCGCGCCAAGGAGGGGTGGCCCAGCAGGGCGTGTGGGAGTCACCTCAGCCTCCCGTCCTCATCGCCACCAGCACCACGCAGCAACAGCTCAATTCACTGATCCAAGGAAACAGAAGAATCGGGAAGCTCTCCGGCCACTCAAGGCAAATGGCTGCTAACAGACAGGGCCTGGCACAGCTGTGCTGCCCCGGCACTCGGAGCCCGGCTCCCTGCGAGACTCCGGCATGTCAGCGAGCAAATCCTCTTTGCCTATGGGCAAGGGAACTGTAGGGGGGAGGAAAAAAAAAGCATCAAGAAACTCTTTGTCTACAAACATCCCAGCCAGGCGCACGTGCAGCGTGAGCTTCCTGGCGAGGGCGGAGGGGGGGCCTGGACTTGGGAGCCATCATTTCCGCCTGCAGATCCCTCCGCTCACTTATTGTCTTCTAAAAATAAAAGTAAACACCGAAGAAGAGCTCTTTGTTTTTATTTCTGCTGTGTCAGAGCGATTTCTCTGATAGGAACAAGTTGTGGGGCCTCTTCCCAAACCTCTGGGAGCTTCCCCTGAGACCAGAGCAGTGCTGAGGAAGCAGTGGGTGTCCCAGGGACTGACAGGGAAGGAAAGCTGTCTTCTCTTCCCTCCAACCTGCAGCTGCTAATGGTAGGGATCATAAATCTCAGAATGGTTTGTGTTGGAAGGGCTCTAAAGCTCATCTCATTCCCACCCCCTGCCATGGCAGGGACACCTTCCATTATCCCAGGCTGCTCCAAGCCCTGACCAGCCTGGCCTTGGACACTTCCAGGGATCCAGGGGCAGCCACAGCTTCTCTGGGCACCCTGTGCCAGGGCCTCACCACCCTCACAGCCAAGAATTTCTTCCCAATGTCCAATCTAACCCCACTCTCTGTCAGTTGGAAGCCATTACCCCTTGTCCTGTCACTCCATGCCCTTGTGATGGTGAGGATTACCTGCCCCGGCTTCCCACCTGCGCTCAGCAAACCATTTTCCCTCTGCTCAGTTCAGAGAAGAGGCCATTGCCCAAAGTGCAGGAAACCTCAGTTTAAGCCACATCACTCCCCGTAATAAAGCAGCAAAGCACAGGAAAGTCAGGAAAGCCATTCTAACACATAAAATACATATTTAAAAAGTAAGACTGAGATATGCATGTATATATCTCCCCGGTCTTGCTTGCAAATCTCTCTTCCTGACAGGCCCAGAGGCTGATGAGGCCAAGCCTGAGCCCTACACAGCCAACATCACTGATTAAACAAGCACAAACTTCCTCACCAGGCAGCTGCCCTAATCTAAGCATCTCACATCTTTCCCAGTAGTTTGTTCAGCTTCTTCCTTTACCATGGAGCTGCTCTAGAAAACTGCAGGGTAATGAGATACACACACACAAAATTACCTTTTTTTGACCTGTATTAGGAATAAATCCAGCATTAATAGCCCAAAGCCTAAAGTATCCTCCGTGATTTAATAAAGTTGCTTATCTAAGCAAAACCCTGCCAGGACCAGCCTCATTACTCAGAGCAAAGCTCTTCCCCCACACCCTGATTAACACTGTTCCTTTAATTTGCCAGCTCCAAAAAAACCCACAGATTAAAACAAAAAGATAAAAAAAGAGGAGACATTTGGTTTTTCCATTTGAGTGCTCAAACGGCTTCCCAAGGAAAGCGCAATGGGACCTGTCACCAGGCTGCTAAGGACACCTCTGCCCCGGGGAATGGCATGTGCAAAGAGCAGTGGGCTCCTGGGAGAAAGGAGTCAGCCATCCCAAAGGCAAGGGGCAGCTCAGAGGGGCAGGAGGAGACACGAGTGGAGCCGTGACTGCCGTGGTTCCCTCCTGGAGCAACCAAGAGCTCCCAGCCCTGTGCTCTGCTGGGACAAGGCCCTGCCCTCCACCCCTCGTGGGCACGGGTGCATTCAAAGATAACGGGTTTGAATGAGCCCCAGCTCCAGTACAGCAGCTCCATGGGGAAAGGGGAAAAAAAAAAAAAAAAAAAAAAAAGGAAAAAGGCTCATGATTCTCATGATTGCAAGCATGCTCCCCAGGGCCTCATTACCCCTGAGAGTAATGAGTTGCAATAACCAGTGCTGGACCAGTAAAGCAGCCCAGCCCTGAGCAATAAAGAAGCCTGAGAATACACACAACAAAGTCTGTTGATAAGAATGCTGTTAATTCCCAAACCATCCACTTCTTGGCTGCCAAGTTACCCACTGTGTTTGCCTGGGTGGTTTTTCTCCCAGTAGAGCACTGACAGTGACCTGAGCCTGGGTGCAGCCTCCAGGGCACTGCAGGATCCTCCTGCAGCTCAGCACAGCTGGAGGAAGGGGAGCCTCCCCTCTCCAAACACAACTCAGCCCCCCAAAAGCCCAGCAGAACCCTACAGTTTCAGATGCAACAATTTATGAGTACCAGAGTATGAAAAAATGGTCATTACACACATCATGTGTCAGGCAGGGACTCTTGGGGCTAGGCTGCCTTCCCCAGCCATCCTCCTGGCACCATCCTCCTCCTCTCCCTGTGCCAGGGTGGCAGCCAGGCCCTGCAGCACCATCCTGCTGCTTCAGACAATGAGCTCCAGCACGGAGGGAGGACTCAGCACTGCAACCTCCCTCCAGCCTCTGCCAGCATTTTTCTGATCTAACAGCTGGGTCTAGCACAGGAGGCCTCATTCTCCTCAGCCATCCAACCTCTCCCTCTTCCAGTGGCTCTGTGAGGCTGCACATCAGCTCTAGCAACCTGTCACCATTTCACACCATGCAAATAAAACCCAAATCAAATCCACGAAAAAAGAAAAGATAGAAAATAGCTTTGTTTCTTATTAGTTCACCTATGAGCCAGAAAACCAAGTCACACCAATAAAATCTGTGGGCAAGAGACAGCAGGATGTTTGACTGAGGAGCTTCCAGCATCCTCCGCTGCAGCAGGACAAACCCAGGACCCAGGCGGGGCTGAGCAGAGGGGGCGATCCAGGCGGGCCACAAGCCCTGCGTGCCCACAGCCACCTGGACAGGCAGCTCTCACCTCTGCTTGGCCCGGCGCAGCACACCAAAATCCCAGAACCTGGGAAGCAGTGCCGGGCACGGCACCAGGGCCAACGCAACAGCAGCTGTGGCACGGTGGGACTGGCACAGGGACGTGACCTGGACGTGCCTGTGGTGCTGGAAGTGAGTGCTGCCATCCTGGATGGGATGTGCTGGCAGCCAGGGCCGGGCTAGGAGCTGGCAGGAGCAGAGCTGTTAACCGGGACATTTAAAGCAGACTGCAGCAAAAGAAAAGCCACATCCCTGTTAAAAACTGACCAGCAGCAGTGTGAAAGAACCCCACTGTCCTTACAGGGCCTTACAGCCACTACAGCTCTAAACAATTCAGACACTCAGCTCACAGAGCTACCAGGATAAGCTGCAATGCATTGTTAATACACTGTGCAGTTACAACTTTACAGGTGTGTGGATCGATTTACTCAATGCACATCTCCTGGAAACCCAGAGAATGCTCATCAGCTTCTATCTCAATCTTACAGCCCGGAGCTGATCCAGGCACAGAGGGACACTTCAGACCTTAAGCATTCTGGTGGGAGTGCCTCCAGCAGGAGCCATGGGGAGACTTTGGCTTTCCTCTACTCATCTTAATTCATTTCAGTGTGCTTCCTGATCCTGGCACTGGAAGGAAAAGCAACAGTAAGAACTTGCCAAGGCTGTCAGCACTGCTGTGGCTCGCAGCTGCTGCCTGGAGCTAGGGCCAGGCCAGGGAGCCCCCCGGGGCAGGGCTGGGTGCTGGCAGTGCTCAGGTCCTGTCCTGCCAGCCTGGCATCTCCCGCAGCCTCCAGCACCTCACCCTGGGGCTTCTCTCGAGAAAGGGCCAACTCCAAGCCGCCAGGCACAGGCACTGCTCTGGGGTGCACACACACATCTGGACTGGGAAAGCTTCATAACTGCTCCATGCAACGAGGCCGTGTCCCTCTCAGCTATGCTCCCACCCCTGTCTCCTCATCCAGCTCCCCATGATGAGCTAAGAGCACAAGAACAGCCAGAGCTCCCACAGGACATCCACCACCCATGGCAGCTGTCCCCTCTGAGAGGGCAGCCTATTCCCACCAGGAGGGGAAGAGTGGCTGCCTCAGGGGCCACTGTACCCAAAGGCACTCCATATCCACCCTTCACTGCCAGGACATGCTCAGCATTCCCTGGAAAATATTAAGGAAGGCAAAACCCAGTCCTCACCCTTGCTGTCCCCTGCATCAAGCTCTGTGCAGGCAGTGCAATGCCCCCAGGAGGGGTAATTACAAGCATACTTGTCCCAGTTAATTATTACCTGGCCAGCTATCAGTGTTTCTGTGCAGGGACAGCCTCGTTCAAATTCAGGGAAGAAGGTAAAAGTGGTTTCCCACTTGCTGAGCCCCAGGCAGCCTGCCCAGCTCATTGTGGCCCCTCTGCACACACCTAAGGGAGAGCAGAGGAGGACTCCTGTCCTGAGGAAGCAGGGCACAGAGGGGTGACAGGACCTGCCCAGGCAAGCAGGGTCACACTGCCTCTCCCAGGTGCCCTATCCACTGATCCTCATCAGCTCCAGCCATACAGAGAAGGGGCTGCATCAATGAAAAGCAGGACAGCTTTGCTGGGTTTGAGCCCCAGTACCTCCAGCTGTCCTTTGTCTGCCACCACAGCTCATTTCAACCTCTAAGGATCTCTCCTGGAGCACACTCACCTGCTCCTCTTCTCTTCCAAGTCCACCTTCATGTGCTGCAAAGCCAAGCTGCACCAGTGCCCGTGCTTGGCTCCGAGGCTGGTCCCAACACGCTGCCTGAGGGTGCGCCAGGAACAGAGACCTCACTGGGGCTCAGAGGGTGGAGGAAGAGCTCAGCAAACCAGGCACAGAGAGGGCAGGGCTGGCTTTGACCTCCCCAGTTCTGCCAAATCTAACAGCACACTCCTGCTACAAGAGGAGGTTTCAGCTTGCAGAGCAAAACCCCTTCAAACCCCTTCAAATCTAGAAGTTATTTCTAAGGCATGTACAAGGGACAACGCCACAGTTACAGGCCAACCCACAGATCTAAGAAGATCTTTCTGGATTTTGGACCTCCTCTGAAACATTCCTAGAGAGCCAACAGGCAAAAGAAGTTGCAAATCTTATATGCACCATCATTAAAGGGAGGAAAAGGAGATTAAGAAAATATGATAAGATCAAGTGCTATCAGCCTCGAGCAAACCTCAAAATTAAGTCCCTAGGTAAGAAGAGCAAAGTAATTACCTCACTGAAAAGCTTTTATTTTACCCATGATGAAAACATTCCCACCCAGGACTGGGTATGTTCAGGGGAAATACTCTTTGATGCAATCAGTGGTACCAAGGCAAGGCAGAGGCAAGCCCACTGCAAACCTTCCACAGCCTCATGTTTTTGCGTGATGCTCGCAGTTCCACTGTCCAGCTCCAGTGTTTCTCCAGGACAGGGAAGGGATTCACATGTGCTTTTCTTTCTGACAGCTGCAGCTCCTGGGACCCTGCTAAATGCAGGCTCCCCGGCAGCAGCCCGCCCAGAGGCCCTGGGCAAGGGTATAAAGAGTCACCAGTTAGTGATGAGACTATTAGGCAAGTTATGTCATAAATGCAGCCAGGAATGTCTCTGCCTGGAGGGTAAATCCCTCCGGTGACCTTATTGAGTCACTGCCTCCTGACTCACTCACTTGGGCAGCCTGAGCTGAGTTGTAGGCAAGGAGATGTCATGGTGACAAGGACTCAGTGACTGTCCCCTAACGCAGGAGTCTTACAGGTTCTCCAGGATGGCAGGAGCTTGTTTGCAACAGCAGTCACCCCTCCTCTGCTCTTCTGCACTCACTCCCACCTCCTCATGCCACAGGCCGTCATCACACAGGAAGGGACTTCATCTGCTCTTGTGCCAGGACAGCTCCCAGCAGAAGCCAGGGAAGTCGTGTCACTGTTCAGCGTACCAAGGAGTCAAGTGGACAGGAGCAAAAGGCCACAATGCCACACAAAGCAGAGAACTCAGAGCCAAAACAACAGCCAGCCCCCAGGCAGCACCCCCTGACCTGCTGCATGGCAGCCGGGGCTCCAGTGCCACACAAGCGCCATCTCCCAGCCATCTGCAGGGCACACCTGGTACCTGCGCTGCTCTCCCCGCACCAGTCAGCCCTCTGCAATCACCGCCTCAGCCCCGGGGAGCAGGAAAGGGGGATGCAAGGCTCGGCCAGCTCCTTCCCCCTCACAAACACAAAGATCTCTTCACAGGAGCCACGTGAAAGGGCTGGTGTCAGTGCTTGCTCTGGGAGCAACACACAGGGTCAGAGCTCTAATATTAGAGCACAGATGATGACAGGGAAGAGGGGAAGAAGCAAGAAAAGAACCGTATAAATAGCAGCATTGTCCTTACTGGGTTTCACAGGGCATCTGATGTCAAATAGGATCATTCACTCAGAGATGAAGTCTAACTGATTCCCATCTGACGGTTTCTTATCCAGCACTTGTTCACCAGCCAAACAAGCTGAGTAAATATGCTTTGTTCTACCATTAAAGCCAGTGACAAATCATTGGCTTGCAACGAACCCAGTGTAAACAGCATCCTTCCTCCCAGGCCAGATCTCCTCCTATTCCCCTGACACCCTCCCACTGCTGCACTTGGATGCTCTGCCAACCCCGGTCCTGGCATGGGGCAGAGACCTACGTGATGGGGACCAGCACACACTTGGCTTTGGGAAGAGAAGTTGCTCTTTCAAGGAGGTTTGGGCTCCAAAGCACCTTTGCAGACCTCAAGTGAAACCCAGAACATTCATTTAAAAACAGAGACATCCAGTCTACAGCCTAGAAACAAGAGTCCTTACAGGAGGCAGACCTTGAGCCAGTTTAGCCTGGCAGTGCCACAGACACATTTTATGGTTGAGCAGAGGTCGAGACAGACTGGGGATGTTCTTGCCCTGGACACATTTGTCCTGACCTTTGGAGTGTCCCCAGCAGATTTCAGCACCCCCAAAGACCATCAGTAACTGTCAGTTTTTCTGCTCTTCTTCTCCAAAGAGGCTGCTTAGGGAGAACACCAGAGCCTGGGTGCTCCGTGGTCCATTCCTAGCATCCACAACTATGGGATGAGGTATGACAGTGGATATATCCCAGATGAGTCCTTTTTGGATCCATCTATAGACCTGCTGGCCAAGAATCTACCCAGTGCCTTTCAAATGGGCCATCTGCCTCCGCAGCCTACTGCAGCACCAAGCTCCAGGCACTTGGTACCTGCTCAGGGAAGCAGCACCTCCCTTCATCCTTTTTCCATTAACTACCCCCGAGTTTCACTGCCAACTTCTAGGTTTTGTACTGAGAGATGAGGTGAGCGACAGTTACACCTTCCTCTGACTCAGAGCCTTCATGATTTTGTAAGCCTGGACCAGGTTTTCATTTCCATTTTCATTCAATCAATGCACATTTCATTTCACTCCTGTTTCCAGACTGCTGATGGAGCCCCCACACCAGTCCTGAGGTGTTACCACCACCGACTTCTCCATCTCTAACAATCCAAAGGTGACACACAGCTGACCCTTTGCCTTCTATCACACAACTCCTTTCCAGAGTCTGAAAGACCCTTCTTAGAAACACTGAGTCGTTAAGGTTGGAAACGACCTTTAAGATCACCAAACCCAACCACCAACCCAGCACCATCACCATGTTCACCTCATCTCTGAGTGCTGGAGCACCAGCAGTGGGAAACGGCTGAGCTGAATCCTTCAGGGGCACATGGGGCCAAGGGTGTTGCTTGCCCAAGAGAGCACCTCTCCAGGTGCATCCCACCACCCAGCCAGCACCTGGACCCATCAGCACACACCATGGAAAAGCCAGCTGGTGGCACTTGAGGGAGTGGTAAACACATTGTGTACCTCCTGTGTGTCCAGCTGCTGGCTGGATGAGGCTCTGAGACTCAATTCTTCTGTGCTGGGAGTGCAGCACCCTTCAGTGCAAAGCTCCTGGCTCACTCTCCTGCTGCTAGGACCAACAGCAAAGCCACAGTTTGGGCAAACAGCCGTCACCCACCCCAAAAGGAGAGCAGCCCAGCAAACAAAACAAACCCTGCTGCCTCAGGTCATGCCCGAGTATCGCTGCAGCAGCAGCTTCACCAGGAGGCTTTGCTTAAACACCCTGTGATCCCAGTGTAAGCTACATCTTTGCTTCTCGACATTTGCTAAACCCCAAAGCGCTCGGCTTGGAGGAAATCCAAAGAAAGGAAAAAAAACCTCAATATTTTTCAAACAGATGATTGCTGAGAGCTAGGAAGACTTTGTGGTTTTGTGAAGGGCCCACTCAAAGCGTATATTGCTTTTCAAACCCAGATGAGAACCACTGCCAAAACAAGAGTCTTGTATCAATTTTGGCCCCAGTGAGGAGTAGGGAGAAGTGGGTGAGGGCAGACATTACATTTAGTCCAGATATTTGCTATAAGGACCAAAGTTCTACGTTAACACGTGCCTGTCGAGGGACTCATTTGAAAACATGTGAGGAAGCACGAGTATAAACTTCTACCTGAGCTCTACTCTAGGATGTTTCCTAAATGCTGACCTTAGTGCTGTTGTTTGGAACTCTCCTAAGCAAAGCTGGAATCACACGTTCATCACACGACTCCAGAGGAAGCAGCGCTGAGAGCCCCAGCTCAAGCCCGGTGGGAAGGGATGGCTCTAACCAAACAGGATGAACAGGACCCTTGGAGCTGCACACAGAGGATCTGTTTTCTTCCCAAATCCTCTGACAAGTGCTCTGCCCAGGGCACCCCCAGGTGGTGCCAGACCCATAGCCTCAGCAAAGCCTCATGAGAGTGCCACAGCCACCACTCTGAAGGTGGCCACACGGCCATCCTGCAAGAGTGACTCCCAGTCCCCTGCTCTGGAGGACTGCAGTGCTCTGTCACTTGAAAACATTGTTGTCATCATCTGGGAAACAGAGGAATAATATAATCACATGTTTCTGGTATCTCTGTTTACAACTAAATTTCCAAGTCCTCCCAGAAAACATCTCTTGGGAACATTTCTGTAAGCATAGCTTAGCTGGAAAACCTTGGGCTCTGGCTTGGAGATTACAGCAAATCCATCTCACGTGGCTCACATTGAACTGGGAAAAGTGACAGCTTGGGGCTCAGCTGAGAGCTCAAACAGGAGAAGGGGAGGGAAAGTGGGAACACCCTCAGATGCACTTAGCTGGTCACAGATCTCTGGTTTAGCACGTTCTGAGCTCATCTGTGTACACACACGTCAAGTATTCCCAGTGAAAAACCACTCAAGTCTATGGCAAGACCACTCCCCTCAAGTCTGCTGCCATAAGACCTGGCCCTAGACAATCCCTCTGATTATGCCAAGCCAAGTTACTTACACTTAAGCCCTTATTCCAGGATCAGACCTGCTGCAATTGTCACTTCTGCAGGAGAATTCCTAGTTATGTTTGAATTTTAATGTCCCAACAAAAAGGAGAGTTTGTGATCTTTCAAGTAGTGTTCCTTGCTTAGGGTTTGAAGGATACTCTTCACATTTCCAGTACAGGTGGAAGTAAGATTTACGATGTTCTTAAACTGTCCACTTCCCTGCCTTTAAGTGCCTGGGGTTTATATATGGTGCAGCACATGATTGCACTCCAAACCACTATCCCTCAGAACCCTCACAGCTTGGGAACTTCCCATCTCACCCCACCTGCTTGGGGTAGACATGGAAACATTTCTTCCAAGTTTCCAAAAGTGGAACAGAAAGACTACAGAGTTCATGGCAGCTGATGTGTCAGGCAGTGGCTGAAACCCAACATCCTTGGGTTCCAACTTGAGGTGCCCCAAGGGGGCTGGAAGCAGTACCCTCGCACCCATGGTGTGCCAGCACCTCACCTTCCCCTCCAGCCAACGCTCTCAGCTACGGAGCTTTCTCCTATGCTGTCCATGACAGAGAACAAAACTTGACTTCCAAATGCCTTATACCCTCCCTGCCCTTGGGAATGGGTCTCTCCTGTACCACATCACACCACCCTCTATATGGAGAGCACGCCTAACTCCTCAGTATTTCTAGTCACCATTTCTGTGTACTCTCCAACCAGGCCCAAAGGATGGCCCAGAAGGACAGAAATCCCTGCACAAGGTCCCAAAGCACTTGGCCAGGCCGCTGGGATTTCACTGGACTCCACACAGGGCTGCAGTATCAGGCCCTGGACACAGGGTTTAGAGCCCATTGCCTGTGCCCATCTCCATCCCAGGCAGATCCTGGTGTCATGCAGACTGCAAGACACTCATAGGTGTGAGGCACAGGACTGCCAGAAGTGACAGGGCCCTGCAATTCCCCAACTGCCTGGCAGCGGAAGATCAGCCCTGCCCCTCTGCCAAGCACTTCAAGATCTAAACCTGAAAAGCAGAGCAATAAAGGACCACAGGTAACATGAAACCTCAAGTTTCACTGAGCTCTCTTCCCAGGGAACTGCAAATATTTGCAGTGTTTTATCCAATATCCCTCCGTGTTTGCCCAGTGCCCAAAGATAAATGAACAGGTCACGTACACTTAAGATATGAAGATTTCATAAGACTTCAGCACAAACACCAGCGAGCCACTGTTGCCACAGGGAAACGATCAGCATCCGTGAGCAGCCGGGGACCCAGACTGCCGGTGCCACAGCGGGCTCCCGTGCCCACACGGTCACTGTCCCCTTGCCAGCCCCAGGGATGGATGTTCAGATCACATACACCGCTTTGTCCGTGTCAATGCCCACTGTCCCCACAGCCCAGCAGAAGCCACCCCAGAGGACTGAGCCAGCACGGGCACAGCCATGGCTGGAGGTGAGTGTCAGCACTTTCAGGAGGTGAGGTTTGCAGCAAACACCTCTGGAGCCTCTTCCAAAACCTCGCCAGATGACAGCACATTCTCAAGCTCTTTGCACTGAACGATGACACAAGGGGTTGTGACCCTCATGTTCAGTCAGTGTGGCAGCACCCCTGAGCCAGGTCTGTATCTTCACACAGGCAGGCAATCCATCACCAACAGCAACATCTATTCCCTCTATATGCTCCTTTTTCTGCTCTGTTTCTCCTAGAAATGCTCCTGACCAATCCTAGTAGCTCGATTTCTGAGTTTTGGCTCCCTCTCCCCTACAGCCTGTTTTCAATCATGTGTTAAAAGGGCAAGTAATGCAGAAACAAATCTGCACTAAAGGTCAGGCAGCTTCCCCCACCCTGCAAGGCTGAAGAAAAGCCCCTCTGGCTCCAGTAGAGCAGAGTCCTTGATCCAGCCCCAGCCATCTCTCCCTCCCCCACCTCAACCCCAAAATAGCTGGGCAAGGCCAGGGCCAGATGAGTTATGGCCAGGAAGTGGGTGCCACCAGCCCATGTCATAGCCACACCAGGAGATGCCACTCCAGAACATCACCATTACAGTTCTGAACTGTTTCTCGGTTTTCCTGGACATTCCAAAACTCCCAAAACTGCCCAACAGCATCAGACCAGCACCAGGACTCTGTGCTGGTCCAGCCTCACCCCGAGTCCTGGGGGCAGTTTTAGGTGCCACAATATCAGAAGGACATAAACAGGAAAACATCCAAAGAAGGGACGTGAGGACACTGAAGGGTCTGGAGGGGCCATACGAGGAGCAGCTGAGGGCTTCTTCAGCCCGGAGGAGACTGAGGTCAGACTTCATCAGGGTCTGCAGCTTCCTCTCAAGGGGCCAGCTTCAATCTCTGCTCTCTGTGACCAGGGACAGGACCAGGGAACAGCTGGAGCTGTGTCAGGGGAAAGTTAGGTTGGATATCAGGAAAAGCTTCTTTCCCCAGAGGGTGCTGGGCACTGCCCAGGCTTCCCAGGGAATGGTCATGGCCCCAAGGCTGCCAGAGCTCCAGGAGCCTTTGGACAACGCTCTCAGGGATGCACAGGGTGGGATTGTTGGGGTGTCTGTGCAGGGCCAAGAGTTGGACTCCATGATCCAGGGCTGAATGATGTGCCCAGTCCATCTAGAGCACTTTGTTGAAGAAGCAACTGCTACGGCAGCCCCTTTCAGCATCTCTTTCCCCCTCCTACAAGATTTCCTCTGCTACACGGGCAGCAGCCATCAAGAGCACTGCTAGGCACTGCTGCCAACCTTTCTGCTTCTCCAAAGCTCTCTCGTGGGTTGAGAAAATAACAAGCTCACCCTTAAGGCCTGCCCTTCCCCCCAGTAAATTTGCTCTTCCCAGATAGAAACTCCTCAATCCCAGGTAACGCAGCTGTCAGACAGAGGCAGAAAACAGAGGCTGGATGGTGATCACAGTGAAGCCCCTGCCAGTCCCTGCACTGTGAGATAAGGAGCTGGGAACAGCACAACCAAAGCTTCCCACCAGAGCAGGGGACTGCCGGGAGCAGGGCCATCGACATCAGTCCGGAAGGGCAGGCTTGGATCTGGACTTAGAGACACCCATGGGTCCCCACATCTTGGGAGCACACAGGGAAAGGAAGCTTGGCTGTTTTCTCCCCCCTCCTCAGAAGACTTGGCTTCAGCTGAAGTCAGTCTCACAAGGTCAACACTCTGGCAGGGACTGGGAAACTTCCGAGGTGATGTCTGCTATTTTAATTTTAAGACATTGCAGAGCTGGCTCAAATAATAAGTCCAGTTGTTCTCCGAGTACTCAGTCCCTCAAGCTGGGGACAAGGAGCAGAATGAAGACCCCATAAAATCCAAAAGAGGAAAGAGTCAGCAAAATGCTGCAGCACTCAGACACTCACATGTTTCTGAGGCTGGCTGGGATCTACCCAAGGGAGCTGAGGGAGGTGGTGGAAGAGCTCACTGAACCACTTTTCATCATTTACCAGCAGTCCTGGCTCACTCAGCTGCCTGAAGGTGCCAATGTGATGCCCATCCACAAGAAGGGTTGGACGGAGAATCTAGGGAACTGCAGGACTGCCAGTCTGACCTCAGTGCAGGGGAAGGTTATGGAGCAGATCATCTTGGGGTAACCACATGGCACGTTCAGGACAACCTGGGAATCAGGCCCAGCCAGCACACGC
Organism: Callaeas wilsoni; assembly: GCA_013398955.1. Lineage (NCBI taxonomy): Eukaryota > Metazoa > Chordata > Aves > Passeriformes > Callaeidae > Callaeas > Callaeas wilsoni. The sequence goes on from VWPU01000985.1 coordinate 119,503, forward strand.
TCATGAAAGGCAGGGCCTGCTTGACCAACCTGACCTCCTTCTATGATAGGGTGATCCCTTCAGCTGATAGGAGAAAAAGGTTGTGGATGTGTCTACTTGGACTTCAGTAAAGCCTTTGTTACCCACAGCATTCTCCTGGGGAAAGCGGCTGTTCCTGGCTTGGACAGGGGCACAGTTTGATGGGTGAAAAATGGGCTGGGTGCCAGGCCCAGAGAGAGGTGGGGAAACGAAGCTCCGTCCAGCTGGCAGCCAGGCACGAGTGGTGTTCCCCAGGGCTCAGTGCTGGGGCCAGGTCTGTTCCAGATCTTTACTGATGAGCAGGCCAAGAGGGTTGAGGGCACCCTCAGATCTCAGGTGACACCAAGCTGGGCAGGGTATTGATCTGCTGGAGGGCAGGAAGACTCTGCAGAGGGATCTGGACAGACTGCATCCGTGGGCCACCAAGGCTCGGAACCTGGGTCACTTGGGTCACAACAACCCTATGGAATGCTCCAAGACTGGGACACAGTGGCTGGAATGTGCCCAGTGGGAAAGGCCCTGGGGGTGCTGGTCAAATGGTGCAGCTGAACGAGACAGTGTGCCCAAGTGGGCACAGGACAGCGGTACCTGGCTTACACCAGCACCAGTGTGCCCAGAGACCCAGGGCAGTGCCCATTCCCCTGCACTGGCCACTGCTGAGGCACCTCGGATCCTGGGGTCATGCAGGACCTGCCTGTGCTCCCCGGGTGTTGCAGCAGGGAGCGTTACACAAGAAAAGACTGCCAGAAAGATGAAGCTCTGTTCAAACACACAACCACAAACCCAAATTACCACCTCCGAAGGCAAGCCCAAAGCCACAAGATGAGTTTTGTCCCCAGAACTCCCGCCAAGATGAAACAACAAAATATCTTGCACTAAACCCATGGATCCTGCTGCATTCCCCCTTGGAGTGGCAGCAGCAGAGCCTCCTCAGTGCACACCCACACACGGAGACCAGACCAGCTTCACTACCCTTGTGGCTCAGGGTGTATTTGCACATTTTTACATTATGTATGTTCATCCAATCCATTTCACTACAATGGGAGAAGAGCTGGAATGCTATATTAAGCTGCAGAAGCAAGAGTGTTAAAAAAAGATCAAAGGTCCATCATCTAAAATTAATTAATTCAAGCTTGAACTATTAACATAAATTAAAAATTCTAACCATACACAATAATATACTTCTTTCCAAGTAATTTTCAAGAACCTCTAGTGCTGCAAGATAAGGTAATGGCACATTCCATTAATTTGCAGGATGCACAGTGGAGGTTAACCTCCACTTAATTAGAACTAATTGTAATTTTGCGGTAATAGGGCGAGCACACATTGTAAGAGATCCTCTTGACATTACACCTCACAGGGAGGGAACAGAGCTCTTTATGCCACCTCTCCCCCTGTCCCTAAACACACATCATCCCTCTGCAGCCCCTCGTGCAGACTCAGCTGGAAGAGCAGAGGCATTTCACAAGGGACCACGGCCACCACGGCAACAGAAAGAAGAAAGCGCAGGGTTTCCCTTCCCCAGCATCCCTGGTACGGCAAAGGAAAGGCACACGGACACTTAACAAACACCAGAGTCACTGGAGGAAGTGTTGCAGAGAGCTGAAGGACCAGGCTGACATCAAGTAACACGCAAAGACCACACAAAGTCACGGAGGAAAACCAGTGCTGAATCCCGCTGGGGTTGCGCCACACACTGCAAGGTGTGACAGCTCGAGAGGAGCCGATGTGGGAAGGCCCAGCCTTGGACAGCCCTTCCAAGCAGCCTGTGGAGCAGGGTGAAATCCCACTGTCCATCTCTCTCCCACCCGACAAGGCTTGGAGCCAAACCTGCATCTGCCGGCGCTCCTGCAGCTCCCGGGGTGGCCAGGTCCAGTGACAGCGTGAGCCCTCGGCTGCTCCACACGCGGCCCTTCCGCTCTGCTCTTCCGAGCTCACTGCTCCCTGAGCACGAGGTAAATCCCCTCCCCAGGAGCTTCACTGAGTCTTCACCTACCAAACCAGCCCTGGCCAGGAGCCAGCACCTGAGTCGGAGCCTGGGAAGGCTCCTGGCACTGTCATGCGCTGCCAGCTTCACCACCAGCCCTGTCTGAGCCTTCCCCCACCAGCTCTGCCTCTTCCCCAGCCTGGCCCAGCTTCCAGAACAGCTCCATGCACACTTCTGGTCCAACCTATGCAAAAAAAAAAAAAAACCACACTATGGGATGGCCTCCAGCTCCATCAACCCAAATTGATGCAAACCGTAATTCAAAGTGAGTTAAAGACATCCACCCTAAAATTTTTAAAATTTGCCTAAATCATCTTAAAGACTCCAATTCCTGTTCTGCCCGAAGCTTCTCTGCAAGTGGAAGGAATTGCTGCAGGGTCACAGGGGCTGCATTTCTTCCACCTGGGCCAGTGCCACCCCTGAAGCACCCAGGAGCCGTGGGGACACCCACACCTGCCTTCCCCAGGGACTAACACCTGAGTCCCTGCCCAAAGCACCAGCACAGCCTGTGTTCACAAGACACAGCTGAGGTTTCACTCACATCCAGTGGAGGGAGGGGAAGGACCAGATCCTGGAAACCAGAGATGCCTCTCTGACAGCTGTGTTAAACCTTCCCATGGAAGGCATTGGAATGAGGTGACCTTTAAGGTCCATTCCAACTCAAACCAGTCTGTGGTTCTATGAAACACTGACCTCACCGTGTGTGGCACAGCCCAGGCACTGCACAGCAGCTGCCAGCCCAGGGACCATGTCCTGCACACACCACACGTGCCCGTTTGCTTCTTACTACCCTTAACCTGAGCTCCTCATCCCCCCCAGCACCGCTAGCGACACCTCCTGCCACCACCAAGCCAAGTAAAGCGGTGACTTCATCGCAGCTTCCTTCACCTAAATTGTCTCAGGAGACCCCACTGCTGCTTTCCAGCGGGCGCAGCATCCTCCTCACACAGCTGCACGCCCCCGCTTCCTTCCTCTGCACAGACCTCTGCCTCGTATCCACCCCCTGGGCCTGGGCTTTAACCTCCAGCTTGCCTGCGTGCTGCAGGACAACCCAAACTAGTCAGTGACTGGGACCCCTCCCTGGGGTCCTCCTCTCCAGTGCTTCCACACAGAGAAGAAGCTTCCAGAGGCTTCTCAGGGTCAATGGGGCTGATCAAGAGCTGAGCAGAGCTCCTGGGGAGAACAGGCAGGGCAGGATCCTCACCAGCTCAGGTTCAAGCCCAAGAACAAGGCAGCAGTAGCATCACCACTCTCTGCCCTGAGCTCAGAGACTTCTGAGGATCAGGCAGAATCACATTTGCACCCAAACCCCTTTGTCCATCCCTCAAAAAACATGGGATGGCATCGGCATGCCGAGGTGGCAAAGCACAATCAGCCAGGGAAGGAAAATGCCTGCAACATTGGCAAAAATCTGGAAATATTTTGGAAAGAGATGCTCTGAATTCTTTCATTCCATTTTTCTGTGGAAAAATGGAAAAAAATAAGCACAGCAAAAATAAGGTGCTTGAAATCATTTTATTTAAAGCTTTTTGAAGCACCACCTTGCTCAGTCAGCTCCACTAGACAGACACTCTCCAGCACCATCCCCAGCAAGCTCATGACATTCCTGAGGCTTCCACTGGCCGTGGCCAGGGCCTAGCAAGTACAATTAAAGCAAATCTAGTTTAAAAACAATAGCACATTGCTTTCAGACTCATCGGGTCACTTTTACCAAGCCTGTGCTCCCAGCCTTAAGCTAATCCATCAATGAAAACATCTCCATTGATTCTGAGGGACTTTGGCTCAGCATATGAATTATAACATCCACCTGCCCCCTCACAGGCCTGCACTGCAGGCCAAAGCTGTTCTTCAGACCATGCTTTTGTCCTCAAAACACTCCCCACGTTTCAGCCAGGCTGCTCCCTTTCATGGAGCCATGGAATGGTGGGAAGGGACCTTTAGGATGATCTCATTCCAACTCCCTGCCTTGTGCAGGGACACCTTCCACTATCCCAGGCTGCTCCAAGCCCCACTGAGCCTGACCTGAGCACTTCCAGGCATGGGGTAGCCACAGCTTCTCTGGGCACCTTGTGCCAGGGGCTCACTTCCCTGACAGGGAACAATTCCTTCCCAATATCCCATCTAACCCTGCCCTCTGGCAGTGGGAAGCCATTCTCCCTTGTCCTGGCACTGCAGGGCCTTGACCCAAGTCCCTCTCCATCTCTCCTGGAGCCCCTTTAGGCACTGGAAGGGGCTCTGAGGTCTCCCTGGAGCCATCTGTTCTCCAGACTGAGCATCCCCAGCTCTATCAGCATTTGGGATGCTCCTTAAGAGTGGAAGGGGCAGTTTCAATTAACCCAAAACAGACCATAGCATCACTCCTGGTGTTTGTTACTTCGTATTTTCTAAATTTTTAGGTTTCAAAAGTTTGAACAGCTCTATTTCCCCCTTAATTGGTGCAATTGCTTTTAACCCTGCTCCTGGAGCCACGTTGCCATGGCTACCCCGCACAAGCCTGGGCGAGCGAGGTGTATTTTTAGAATTGCCAAAATACACGTCTCTAACAGAGCTTTTCTGGACAGAGCTCTCCTTGTTCCATGACATAGGAATTAAGGGCATTCAATAGAATTAAAATGTGGGAAATTCAAAGCAGATTAAGGGAGAGGCCCACGGTGCAGCCGGTGCATGGCTCGAGCCCCCATTCCACAGGATGGTGCCTGGAGGCAGGGCTGGGGCACAGCTGGGCCTGCGGCCTCCCCAGGGCCACAGGACGTGGTGGGACAGCTGAGTGACCAAGTGCTGCCATGGATGGACACGGGCTCTGTGGAACGGCAAGGAGGAGTTGCTTAGGGCCCATCAGGCTGTGCCTCAGGAGAGCTGATGAGCCTGCTGATGACAGACAAACACAGGTGACATTGTGGTGGGTGCCAACAGACCACTTGCTCAGGGCAAAGTAGTTGAGACATTCGGGCAAATGTTAGAGGTCTTGTGTTTGCAGATCCTGATCCTCATGGGATTTCAACAACCCAAATATGTGCTGGAAGAACACCACAGTGGGGCTCAGGCAAGTCAGGTGGTTTCTGGGGAGCACTGGTGACAGCTCCCTAACACAGGAGAGAGGGGACAGTGGGAAGAGACACTCTGCTGGGCCTCACTACAAGTGAGGAAGAACTGGTCAGGGATGTGAAGGCCTTGAGCAGTCTTGGCTGCAGTGCCCATGAGGTGGGGGCACTGATGGAGCAGCAGACCCAGCAAGGCCCCTGCGTACTCCTGACAAGTGACACTTCACTGATGATGGCCAGGCAGCCAGGCAAACCCTAAGGTGCAGAGATCCAGCCCTCAGACTGCCCCAGCTCCAACACTCCTGGCACCCCTCCAAGAGGGTCACAGCTCAGCAGCAGTTCCCTCAGCTTCAGGGGAGAAAACACATCTGAGCTGAGCCAGAAGGAAACACAAGGAAGGAAATGGAAAGTATAGCAAGGATTAACACCATTTTAGCTGAAGTCAGCAAGTGGATTAAGGGGAGGGAAAGCTGGGGGCTCCAGCATGAACTTGTCCTTTTGCAGGAAAGAACCCCTTAAAAAGAAACTGCTGAGCTGTAGCACTGTGAGCCCGACCTGGGTTCCTGAAAGGACCCATCAAGGACAAGGGAGAGCACAACCAAAAGGAGGCCACAGTGCCAGCAAGAGCCATTCCCTGCTCCAACTCTGCGATGCTGCAGTCTGCTATCCCTGCACTGCACTCCCAGGGAGCGGCCAGGCAGATGCTGGAGAGGAACCAAAGAACGTCTCACCTCCAGCATGGGTGGGATGGTTGAGCTCAGCCTGACTTTTGATCAGAAGCTGCACTCTGACTCAGTTCACAGGTACAGGACTAGTGAGAGAGACCGAGGGCACAGTAGGTCCTGTGGTCTCACAGCCCACCCTGACTGCCCTGAGCAAGGCACAGGAGAAGGTCTCCATCACCACAGCTCTTCTCTTGCTGGGCAGCAGCTGCATATGCAAGAGGCACATGCACAACCATCACACCTGTAAGGGAAAGCATGGCTTGCTGACAATTATTCCTCCTCAGCCAGGGCACCACCACAGCAGTGGCTCTCTGCACCCTGTCCATCCATCCTCGTGGCCACAGGCTGCCTTTTTAGGAACACACCAATGACATCAGGAAAAAACAAAACAAAACAAAAAATAAAGAGAAGATTCTAGAGGTGCAAATATCCAGGAGCAAATTTTCTGCTTTAGAGAGCAGCTGTATTTGAGAGCTCCTGGGGTCTTGAAAATTTGCATAGACTAGAGAAAGGAATAGTTCAGAGAGATATTTACATGCTTTAAGTCAAAAAGGATCATAAACACGAAGAGGACAGCAGAGTCCAAAGATGCTCCTGCTGCTAATGCCTCTCTGAATCCCCCTCCGGATACTCTTTCCAGAGGAGCCGTGCTATGGACCATGACCGTTCCTGGCTGAAGCTGGGCTCTGCCAGCATCACTCCAGGGGCACTGTGCAGCTGGAAAGATGCCCTCCCAAAAATCATCTGCACAATTCCTTTCAGAGTCAGAGCAGTCTGCCAGCAGCTCTAGTCATGCTGTCCCATCCCTTTCACAAGGACATGAGTAATTATTGAGCACTCTAGCTACTAAAACTGATTAGAGCAAAACAAACTAATTTTGTTCCAAGGCAATGATCTGACCTCGTTAACGATGGTAGCAATGCGCTAACAATATTTTTCTCTTACACAGCGATGTCTTTCATTAGAGCTCAAGCTGTTTTGTAAAGGAGCTTAGTACATTCCTATAAACTCATTTGCATAGGAAGAAACCCAAGCCAACACCCGCATATCCAGAGGCTGTTCCCTGGGAAGCAATCTGGATTGAGAGCACAGAGAAACATCACCCTGCAGCCAGGAACAATAACCCGAGGTGCAGGGCTGGTGTGCAGGGCAGCCTTCCCTTCCCTGACTCTTCAAAGCAGGCACCAGGACAAGCTGCTACATCCCAGCCATGGCAGATGCCTGCCAGACCTGCACAGCAGGTTTGCTCCTTCTCCATCACAGACCTGCATCTCATCGCTTCTTTGTGAATGAAGAGAACAGCTCTGAGCATCCAGACTCACTGTGAGGGCCTACAGAGATTTGGCACATTTCACAGCACAGTTATTACCCTCCACAAACACCCTGTGGAGCTGACCAGCAGCTCCCTAAAGCTCTCACACCTCCCCTCTTACGAGGCATTAGCCACTAAACAGAGCTGCCCTGGAGTCACGAGGCACCAGCACACCTGAAAGGATCCTTCCCAATTACTTCCATGAAGAGCCACCTTTTCAAATTATGTTTTTTCCCCTTTGTGTACGTACAGACACCTCAGGGACGTTCAGCGTGTACCAGCAAAGGCATCTCTCCTCATGCCCGAGAAAGAGAAGCTCAGATCTGTCAGGTTTCAAGGGACAAAGCAGAGAGAAGACCCCCTGACTGACCCCCTAAGGGCTGGGACAAGGATCCTGCTGCTCAGGAGAGCGGCTGGGATCCCAGCGGGCAGCAGGAGGCAGATTGGGAAGCTGGCTGTGGCACAGGGAGAGCTTAAAGACTTCTCACTCAGAGACACCTGCAGTCAGGGCCTGATTTAACCCACCCGCTGTCACCGAATCACCTGCTCAGGGGCTGCGCTTCAGCACCTCAGGCACCGTCACTACACAGCTCCCACTCCAAGGCCAAGCCGAGACTTCCCCTGCACTTGGAACAGCAGCGACATAAAGACCTCAGGACAGTGCTGCCACTAACGCCCCCATCCCCCAGCCGCCTTTCCCCCTGCCCTGTAGCCAAAAGCCTCTGAGCACTCGCTAATCACTAATTAACAAGATCTTACAGCTCTGCTCTTGAGGAGGGCTGGGAAATCACTTCTCCCCATCTCAGAGATAAGGAAAAACTCGCACAAAAGGAGGAGATGATGCTGTTTGAGGTCCCCACAGGCCCGTCTGGAGTTCAGCAGCTCAACCCACCTGGCCTCGCAGGGCTGCAGTAGGAGTGCTGCCTGCATCTGCTGTGAGGTGATGGGGGTTTGTGGCCATGTGCCTTACAGTTGCCAGCCAAGGCTCGCACACGGGTTAAATGCATTTAAAGAAAGGATTAGTCCAGTTTCCCCTCTGCACTGTTAGAAAGGGATGTTTGTGCAGCAAAATAGCAAAGAGGTCCTATCTAAGAAGCTTGAGCGCAGCCAGAGGGCAACTGCTCTCTTCCCATTGAACCAGCACAGCACTCTACAGCAGGGGGCTGCTTCAGTGAAAGCAGAACTCCCGTCCCAGGGACTTCTGGGCTCTCTTATCCAGGTCACACATTCTTAGCACTCTATGAAATATTAAAAGCAAGACAGGCAGCTGCCCTGCCTGACTCTTACCCCTCGCAGGCTCACGCATGTGAGCAGCTCTCACGGCGTCACTCACGACGCTCCGAGAGGCAAAGTCACTCTGCCAGCCAAGTCTGCTGCAGACAAGGGAACAGAGCACCTCGAAGTGATGACCCCAGGTACCTGCTGTAAACAAACACAGACGAAAACTGGGTGTTAGACTGGTTATAAATCCCCAGAACCAGGCTGGATGCAGGCACAGAAAGAACATTCATCTGAATGCTCTGTAACCCGTGGCAGCTGTGGGGAAAACAGGGACAAGTCCTTAGGACAGGCAGGTTTCTCTCTCTCTTTTGGAAGAACGCTTATAAATGCTAACCCCAAAGCACCCAGAACAGGGACAGCCCAGCACTACATCCCCAGGACGCTAAAAGAACAGCAAGAGGAGAGATGGCAGCTCAGAGGCAGCTGCCTCGATGCACACCAAGCAACACAGGAGCTGCCAGGACTCTGCTCAGCACAGCAGGGTCAGACCCCTGGGTCAGATCACTGGGAACAGCATCAGAGGAGCCCTGCAGACCAAAGTGCTCAGGACCAAGCAATCCTCAGCCTCCCTCATTTTAGCATTTCTTTTTTCCCCCTCAAGTTACTTTTCAGTCACTGAGATTCCTGTATAATTCTGGAAGCCCTTGTGCCTTGGTGTCTCTCCAGGAGCTTCACAGCCATCAAAAGAAAACAATTCTACTGAATTCTCCCTGTTCCCCTTTTCAACTCCCTGTCATGCAGACATCAAATCTCTGAGGCAGAGGAGCTCAGCCCAGGACCGGAGCCTTGTTTCACACTAAATTTGGTCTGCCAGACATCCAAAAAAAGATCACATCAGTCATTCTGCTTCAGAGCTGGTTTCTCAGCCTGGAAAATTACATTTCCTACATGTAGCTAATGCATGAAAAGCTTTGAAAGGTCAAAAAATGAAGCCATCAATTTATCACAAAAAGTAACTTCCTATTGAGGCTGCTGAAAGCCTGGGCTCCCCAGTGCAAACACTCCACCTAGAGCCAGCTGTGCCAGCCCTGCTTGTCCAGGGCTGCCAGCACTAGCGGGTGACTCGGCATTGCCACTGCAGCCCGCTGGGGCCATGCCCACAGCCCGTGCCACCAAACATCAGCCACTGCTCTGAAGGGGACTCAAGCAGGCTTTGGGTGGGACAACCTCCCCTGTTTGTGCAGGGGATCTAGGCAGAGAGGACCCTCACTCCCAAAAAAAAGGAAGGGACCTGTGCTCTTGCACTACCTTTCCTTTGGGCACCATCCTGGAGAGAGGTCACTCATAAGGTGATCCCAGCTGGCAACATCCTGTCCCTTGTCCTTAGGGACAACAGGTGGCAGAGCAAGGCATGTGCAATTGCAAAGCGTTTGGATGGCACCAGAGCTCCCAGACACACTGCCAACACTTCCTTCTGGAAGGGAGAGGAGGAGCAAGAGAGCCTGAGGGCCCGAGCCACACAGGATCCTCTCCCAACCAGCAGCTGAAGGGGAGCAGAGACCATAGTAACTGGTTCCACCTGAGCAACAGCATCCAGCCCACCCTGTACATCCACCCAGGACAATTCAGTGCCACTGAAACGGCACTGCTCTTCCCCCATTCTGTGTCCATCCTCCAGCTTTGTGATTGTTCCTCATACCTTTTTGCATCCCCAAAAAAACCAAGCAGTGCCAACCAAGGCAGGATTTGGTCCCCATGCTCTCACTCTGGCCCAATGAGACACAGGTCAAGTGTCTCACAGGTGAGAGACTCCTGCAGCATTTGCTGAGCAGACGGGCACGGAATACAGGAAAGCAGCGACAGGATCATGGGGCTGTCCAGGGCCAGGAGCCACAGGGGCTGGCACTTGTCCCTTCCTGCTTTAGGGCGGCAGCAAACAGGCTGTGACACTCCACAGAGCCTCAGCAGGACACAGCACCCCTCACCTGCCACAGCTCACCACAAAGACATCATTTAACATCTCAGCTTTAGAGCTGGGAAAAACTTGAAGCAAGCTGGAAGGGAAGTGCAAGACCAGCCTGGAGAGGATGCAGGCTGCAAGGAGCAGAAGCTCCACCTCAAGCTGAGCACAGCTCTGGCCCTCGCTGCCATCCCAGTGCTGGGGAAGCTGCCAACGCACATTTCTCCTTTTGGGACACAAACAGTCCTATGGGGAGCGGCTGCCTCAGCACTGCTGCACCTGAGAGCAGCCAGGCCCTGCCAGCAGTGCCCCAAGGGTGTCCCCACAAGGAGCCAGGACAGACAGGGCTCTTGGTTACACTTTGACTCAGCTCTCCCCACGAGTGACATCCTCTGCAGCTCTGCCTCCAGACACCGCCTGGGATTCCCCAGGCACTCTGCTGCTGGCTCCAGACACACAGCCTCTGCCCCAGCCCTGCTCCTGTGCCAGTCCCCATGCCAGCAGCGCTGCACAGGGATGGCAGGGACGGGAACTACTGCACCGAGCTCTGTGCAAATGGTGATAACGTGCCCTCTTATAAAATTAAAACCTTAGCGCTAACAAGAAGAGCATTTGCTCTTAAGTTATGACTTGCTGGAGGTAAAGGGCTAAGAATTGACATTTCCATTGCCATAATGACTGCCATGCTGGGGAGAACATTTGACCCCTCTCTGACCACTGTTCTGATCATCCTGGAGGAACACACAGGACGTTGTCACCAAGTTCTCTCCCAGATGAACACACCAAGTTCCCCATGAACATCACAGCAGGTGTCACTGGAGAAAGCTGTGATAGCTCCTGGCAGTGCACAAGGACGGAGATGCCTCATCCCAATGGGGCTGTTCTCCAAGAAGAGACACCAAGGTGACATTGCTTTCTCTGCAGGGCTCTGGCTGTTCGGGGAACAACCTCACCACAAGCATTTGCCTTCCCTACACTGGGAAAGGCCATCCATGGCTGACACAGCTCCACGGTGCAAACAGGAATGGACTGTAGGTTCCCTGGGGCTGGGAATCATTTAAGCAATTGTCGTCAGCATAAAAACAGATATGGATTTTCACTTAGCAGAAGGGGAGCAGGAAGGTCTCTGTTCATCTAACTAATTCATCCAGCTGTTATGAGAAATATCAACTTTTCATAACTTTAGATGAGACAAGTCACTTTAAAAAGGATTTATCAATGAAGTCCAGCTTTGCTGAGGTGAAAACTGCAAAAGTCAACTTTCAGGTACCCAGGGACAGGCTGGGATAGGAAATTTCCCACCTCTGTTTTAGGGAAGAAAAACAGCTAAACAGCAAGTTCTGAACTTCTCAAAATGCAGGACAAGTTTCAGAGACCACAGGGGAGTTCTCAGAGCCACAATAAAATTAATTCAGGGAAATTAAGAAGAACAGCCACACCCCAGAGCATGATACCATTGGAGACAGCCCAGGCTTCAGAAGGACAAAGCAAATTTCCCTGGGTTTAATTATTTTTGAGGTTACTATTTTACAGGTAAAATATTTACGATAAAGAAGGAAGACAAATCGCCCTCTCCTTATTTCACTGCTGGAATTGCCAGTTGAGAGCAGAAAACAGTGCCCCTAGGGGGAAGATAACAGGGAGAAGCAAATTCCTGCACACCACACTGCATCATCCTCTTTTGGAGGGGAATACACAGGAAAGCTGAGCATGAGACAAACACAAATTGGTCCTTCACTTGCACAGGCTCCAGTGGTGTAAACATGCATCCAGCCAACCCAAGGACCAACTCCAACTTGCTCATCTCCACGTTGAAACATCCTGCTGACTCCAGGCCTCAGGAATCAATGCCCAGCACTCACCTCCTTTGTATTTATTTCTATAAAACGCACACAACTTGTTGCTCATATTCAAGAATAAACTGTTAAAGGAGCACATACTGTATTCTCGGGGGAGCAATTTCTGCTGATTTGGCTGGCCGAACTTCAATGCCACCTGCACAATAAATTCCCCTGTTCCCCCTTTCTCAGACACACCTGAAGAAATCCAGCTTTCACCAACAGAGGAGAAAAATCAGATCTGCTCCACACAGTGACAATCCATGGCTGCAGGAGCCAGGACACCAGCCAGCAGGCTGGGAAGCAAACAGCCCGTTGCCGGCATCGCCGCTTCCCTGGAGGTCACATATTCTACGGAAATCTGGAAACTAAAGGAGAAAAGCCCTAGTGATGGAATGAACCTGCCAGATGAGGAAGCCTCTGGGCACACAGCATGGACCGGGATTACTGTGGGACCTGCTGTTCAAAAGAGCAAATCTCCTCCGAAACCAAGGCAGCAACAGAGACAACAAAATCGTCGTTAAAAGTGAAAACCTGCTAAGGAAAAAAGGCGCTGGCGGCAGAGCAGCGCCCGGCCCCCACCGCGCTCCAGGGCAGCACCGCCAAGCAGGCTCTATTCACGCGAAAGGACTGAAATCGAACAGCAAAACAGCATTGCAAGAGCATGAAGTAATCCCACCCCTGCAGTTCGTGTTTTCCTACCCAATTAGCTACTCCAAGTGTAAGAGGGAAAAGGGAAAGGAAAAAAAAATTTAAACGTGCTGCAAAGCCAGGAGATGTTTTGCAACTCCCGAGCTCCTGCAGCAGAGCCCTGCGCTCCCAACAGCCACGGGCGAGGCGGGGGGACTACGAGGAAGGCAGGAGAGGAGGGGGGAACGGGAAGCGAAGAGGGAAGAAAGGGGAGAAGCCCGCTCACTTGCTCCGCCGTCCCTCGAGCCCGTCCCGCGGCGCAGCCGGACCGCACGCCCGGGATGCGGCCCCGCTACCGCCGGCAGGGAGGGCACCGGGCTCCGGCCAGGACCCGGGGGAGGAAGCGGGCGGTGGGGGCGGCCCCGGAGCCACCCCCGCCCGCCGCACAGCCCAGCCCAGCCCGCCCCGCCCCGGGATGCTCGGCGGCCGCCAGTGACGGGATGGAGCCGCCCGAGCCGGGAGCGCGCAGCCCCGGGGAGCCGGTGCGTGTCCCCGGGCCTGGGCGAGGGGTTCTGCCCGACGGGGGACAGCGGCGCTTACCCTGGCTCAGCCGGGACGGGAACTCGCTGCTCCGTTGCAGTTCGTTCCCGAGTTTGACAAAACCGGCTGGAAATCACTGAAGCGCTGGGAACGAGCAGGGAGCAGCAAAGTCCCCCGAGGCTGCTGGAGGGCAAGGAAAGTGCTCGGAGCTGCTCCGAACCCCGCTGGGCACGGGCATGGGGGCAGCCCCTCCGCACCCCGCCCGCGCTTCCCTCTGGAAATCGTCCTGTGGCTTTTCTTAGTTCTTAAGTGGCTCTAACCTCAGAGTCTGGAGACATCTGCTAGAGCAGGATGCCCGGAGAAAATGAAACGATGTCCCAGGCTAGATGTTAGTTTTAAATCGTGCAAACCCACAGTGCACGCAGGACAGAGGAAGGATGCTGCGGGCTGCGCGCAGGACACCCACTGTTCCACAAGCTCACGTGCGAGGTCCCCTTGCATCAAAGCAGGGAGCCAGACCCACACTTTTGATGGCTTGGGGAGTCCTGCTACCCTAAAAGAAACCAGAGGCTCAAGGAGTCACACTGCTTTGCCATCCCTACAAACTCCTCTTTGAGAGTATCTGCTCCTTCCATCCCTGCTGATCATTTCATTTCTCCTCCACAGCTTGTCTTGCTTTCCACTGGTGATGCAGCTGGAGCTGGTAATGCTTCCCAGCTGGAGCCTGCAGCCCTCAGCCCCCTGCACCCCTCTGCCAGCTCCCTGGGGGCACCTGCAGCTCCAACCCACCTGCAGCCCCCAGCCCCCTGCACCCCGCCGCCAGCG
>VWPU01000985.1:133839-144037 GCA_013398955.1 Callaeas wilsoni
CTGCACCCCTCTGCCAGCTCCCTGGGGGCACTTGCAGCGCCAGCCCACCTGCAGCCCCCAGCCCTCTGCACCCCTCTGCCAGCTCCCTGGGGGCACCTGCAGCTCCAGCCCACCTGCAGCCCCCAGCCTGTGCAGACACAACCCTCCTTCAGACACAGCCCCCCGGCAGCCCCCAGCCCCTCAGCCCCAACCCAGTGTGCCACACCACCCACTGGGGCACAGGGAGTACAGACAGCTCTGATAGGTTTAGGAACGTGCTTTTGTGCGCCCCTGTGTGCTGGGGCTGCACATCCCCATGTGCCAGTGTCCTGGGGGTCAGCTCTATCACCCGCCCCAATGACAGACCCCTGCCACCACCACTTCCCCGCAGCTCCGTGCTGCAGTGCAGAACAACAGTGAGCTGCAGGTTGCCCTCTGTTCCTGCTGTGTTGCCCTAGACCTCTGCACAGAGATGCAGATTGAAGCAGGGTCAGGGCCTCTTTGTGCAGACTCATCAGCCAGCCCAAAAATTGGCTTTGTCCATCCACTGAGGCTACATAGGGTTTTCTCCGTGATGTCCAGCTGCATGGGCAGTGCAGGGTGGGCTGGAAACCATGGGAAGTTATGGACACAGTGTCCCCCTGGACCAAACAAATGGTGTTAAGCCCAGAACACACCATATACACTTCTGTTAAATTCAGGCAGGGAACTGAATTGGTCTTTCCCGTTGGTATTTTGTGCACATCCACCTGCCGTGCTGCAGAGCCACAGAGCATTTAATTTCAGTTCGAAAATTCTAAGAACAGTCACACCGTGGTGATGTGTATCAGCAGCCTCTGCTGCCAGCCCAAGGTTTATGTGACTGCCTCTCATTAGCAAGATTTGGAGGTTAAGGCTTCTGGGATTTACCAGTGGAGATAAATGTGCTGATGGGCAGCCCAAGGAGCATCTGTGAAACCTTGTGTTAGTATTAAGCATTGTACTGGGAATAACTGGGCCTCATTGGTCTGTCTCTGAAACAGCATCCCCCTCTTACTTCACATTTGGTAAAACATAAGCACACAGAGTAAAACACATGAGTTAATCGGGGGACAATATACTCTGGGATGAAGAAAGAGACACTGCAGTGAAACGGTCTGCTAAGAATGGCAAATGCATTTTTCTTTGTGTGATTAGACAGAAAAAATCTCACAAAAGGCCCGCATCTGGCAGAAGACCTGTGGCATACACTGAGCTCCCAAGCTAAAATGCTTGAGGCATGCTCTGGGTGAGGAAGGAAAAACGCTTTCCCTCTCAGTCAAGAGCACCCTTGATACAAAGCATCAGCACCAAGAGAGAGCTGGCGGGGTGGAAGTGGCTCCTCACAGGGGCTCCGGCTGAGCAGCTGCTCTGGACAGGCTGAGCCTGAGCCTCCAAAGTGCACAGAGTGCAGGTGGTGACCCACACAGCATTTAATGGTCACAGGGTGTAAAGAGAAGGGGGCTGAAAGGCTTTTCTGGAAGCATTTCACAGCCCTTGGGACATGCCCTGCCCCCCTAGAGCAGGCAAAGTGCAGGTGCTGCTCCTCTGCAGGGCTCTGCCCCAGGCACTCCTGATGCCGTAGGGCCATGAGGAGAATGGTACTGGGCACCTCCAGCTGCCCAGTCTGGAGGGCCAGACTGTGGATTTCCTGAAAGCCAAGCAGTGCACAGGTCTCAAGACAAGTGAAAGGAAACAAGGAATGCTGATGGGCTTTTCAGCTTAATTGATTTTAGATTACATCAAATATTCCTGTTCAATGAATATTCCTATTCAATAGGACAACGAAGATGCTTTGAGGGCTGGACCCCCTCAACTACAAAGCCAGGCTGAGAGCTGGGTTGTTCAGCCTGGAGAAGAGAAGGCTCCTGGAGACCTAAAAGCCCCTTTCAGCACCTAAAGAGGCTCCAAGGGAGCTGGACAGGGACTTTGGACAAGGCCCTGCAGTGCCAGGATAAGGGAGAATGGCTTCCCACTGATAGAGAACAGGATTAGATGGGATATTGGGAAGGAATTCTTCCCTGTGAGGGCAGTGGGGCCCTGGCACAGGGTGCCCAGAGAAGCTGTGGCTGCCCCTGGACCCCTGGCAGTGTCAAAGGCCAGGTTGGACGGGGCTTGGAGCAGCCTGGGATAGTGGAAGGTGTCCCTGCCCATGGCAGAGGGTGCAATGAGATGAACTTTAAGGTCCGTTCCAACCCAAACCATTCTGTGATCCTGTGATTCACCACTCTGCCTTAGCAGGGAGTAAAGGCTGCTGCAAAGGCCTGACACGGTGTCATGAGCATCCTTCTCCCTCCAGTCAGTGACTGCTCCCAGTCTGGCCGGTCACGGCTGGCTTCACTTCCCTCCTCCCGTGAGGCCGAAGCCCACCGCGTCTGCGTGGTGGCTGTGGGGGCACGCCAGAGCCCAGCCAGTGAGGGCTCGTGTGACCGTGTCTGAGCACCGATCAGAGCCGGCTGGGGTACAGATGTTGGGGGGTCAGTTGAGTCAACCCCCCTCGGAGCAGCAAGCTGGTCTGCAGTTGGGATTCTTCTGTTGTGTCAGGGTGCTGTCTCAGGTAACTCACTCCATGAGGCTGAGAACCCTCATCTCACTGGGGTAACCCAGCTCATTCTGGGTTACTCTTCTAAACCTTAAGAAATACGAAGTCAATTGAGCAGAACCAATTCCACTGGACATCATGAATCTGTATTCAAATGCTGATGGAGCTTAATTGGCTTAATTTATTGAATTGGTTTAATAAAACCAGTTAATCTGGTTTAACTGATATATAAAATAAATCTCATTTGAATATATTATGTCTCAGTTTTACAAGCCTCTGCAACACTCCCTCATCACACTGTTCCTATTTTAGATTGATTCTCCAGACAGTTGCTCTTAACCTCCCTCCAGGCAGCTCTAAATGGGCCATGGAACAGTGGGTTACCAGAAAAATGGACTATAATTAACACTGAACATATCTCACTTTCCAGTCCTCTATAAGCTTATGAAGAGCAGTGATTTCACGATGGCAGGGCAGCCTCATGGACAAGTCTTCTGGAGTGAGTTGCTTTTCCAGGGTCAAGCTGGGCTTTAAAGTCCTTGTGCATGTGGTGAGCGAGGCTGACAACACCAACATCAACACTGGCACTGCACCCCTGAGGCCAAATCCTTCCCTGGCAGTTCAGCTCCAAGAACCCTGGTGCACATGCACTCCTGTTTATCTGTCCTGCTTCAAACACGGTGTTGGTTACCCTGGCCTGGGGTTGCAGATGAGACAATGACAAACCCCCCTGTTTAACACACCTGCTTCACTTCTGGGACACTTGCTGGGCTTTATCTTCTGCCCATCAGCGACTGCACCTTTCCTACAAGGGCTCCTTCCTATAAACTATGTTTATGGTTATGTTGACGTGTCTACAAAGTATAAACCATGTTTATGTTTATGCTGGCTATGGTTTGAGACCCAGCTGCAAAACCTTGTCTAACTCCTCTCAATTCACAGGCTTCCAGTTCCAGGACTTCAGACACAGCTAAGGAGCAGGGTTTATAATGAAGGCAGCTCCTAATGAGCTGACAAGACGCAGCATTGGATCATGCTTGCTTTGAGAAGCAGTGATCAAAGCCCTGTGCTTTCTGGTTGGAGAGCATAATTAACAACAATTTCTAAAAAGTCAAGTTTGGGTTGATTAAAAATGCCATCTGACAGCTCAAGAGTGTTGAGATGTCTCATGATCTGCAGCACAGATACAGCATAAACTCAGCATGGTGTCCTTCCTCCCCAGGCAGGAGAAGGGCTTTTGCTCCTTTCCCAGCAGGCTGCAATCCCTTGGGTTTGCAGGGCGATGGATCTGCCCCAGGAGGGCTCACAGGGCTATGGACATCCCTGTGTGGGCACCAGGTGCTCAGGAGTCTCGTGCTGCCCCACTTCCAGAGACCTCTGGTACATCTGGTGCATCCCCACATCTGGTGGGGATGGAGGGGTCTGATGCCAACAGCAGCAAAGTGGAGAGCTCGCTCCAAGAAAGCAGGCAGTCTTTATAGTGGTTTGGGAGATTCCTGCCTCAGAGGAAGAGGAATTAAAGGAATGAGAGCTGCTGAATCCTTTTCAATCTTCAAGACAATCAGGTCAAGGCAGTTCTTTGGTCCTGAATTATAAGTTTCTTGCCAGGCCACAGGCTCCCAGGTTATGTCCAAGCCATTAACTCCCGGGGTTCACTCCTGCCCCCAGCAACACACAAGGGCTTAATCCCCCCTTTCTGGACTCCCACTTCACCTTGAGATCCTCCTGCTTAGCTCCTCAGCCATCTGAGGTCTAGAATACACAAAACGGACGCGTTTGACCAAACAGACCCCAACCACAGCCTGTGCAACAAATTTCTGAGCACACCACTGATACCTCCCATGCCTGTCAGGGAGAGAGGGAGCCACTGGAGAAAATCACAGGCACCTGAAAGCAACACCCTGTGCATCTGTTCTGCTTCGGGAAAAGAGCCACAGCTTTGGCCAGTCCCCTCCTGCCTTCCACTTCTGCTAAAGCTTATTTCACCTGACACAAGAAAACTCTTTATTCCCCGTTTCTCTGTCCACACCCTGCTCCAGCTTTCAGGAGAGCAGAGTCTTTTCCCAAGTGATTTCATTGTCAGGGGAACATCATCCCTACAAACCACATCACCACAGTCACAATTAGCCCATTTTCTGAAGCTTTTGAATCTGAATGGAGGCCATGGCCACTCAACTCCTGTTGTAGGAGAACTACAGAACAACTTTGTCAGCTCAACTTAGAGATAAAAACTGAAAACAAAGGTGGTAAACCACCTTCCTTGTACCTGATCTAGTGAGTGGCATGCCTGCCCATAGCAGGGTGGGGTTGGAACAAGATGAAATTTAAGGTCCCTTCCAGACTAAGTCATCCTGTGATTCTATGGTAAAGTACAGGAGGATATCTTGGGGGCATCAGGGTCTCTGAGACCTTCTCAGCCACCCCATCAGCAGCTCTGCACTGATTCCCGCACTCTGCTCACCTTACAGGAGCTGGACCAGACCCTTCCTCATTTAGGCCAAAGTTGGGTTCGGCCCTAATCAAGATAAAAATCCAATTCATAGGGAATTCACCTTGTATTTTTACAGACAGATGTGATACAGATCCTGTGATGCCTTCTGGAACGAGGTATCTGATTTATTATGATAGAAACAAAGCCTCTTCAAAGTTTCTGTGGTCTTCCAGAGCATTAGGTATGACCAAACTGCCTGGGCAAATCAGGAAGTTATACAAGAGGGTCTCCATGGCTGGCCTATCTTAAAAAAGCTGACTTGTAAAAGCCGTAGATGCTGATTAGGACACAGCACCTCTGCTGGCTCATAATCAGTCCTTGCTGCAAAGCATAGAGAGGAATTGAAGCAAACCTTTTCCTCTGCAGGCTGATCTGGCTCCCTGCTAGGAACCAATAACCACTGCTGATGGCTCTCACTGAGAGACACAAACTCATGCACTCGGTGGAGATGTTACCAGAGTGTGGAGCTGCTCAAGAGGTGGAGAACTCCTGCTCTGGGCACATGACATGGTATGGAAAAAATGACCCTTCCTAGATGATCCAGGTATCCACCACTAATATTTTTTTCCAGAGATGAGGCATTAAAATGATGATACAAGAAAGGAATTTTTATTTCTATGGCACCAAAAACAGCAGATGGGGAAATTTTTTTTTCTGAAAAAATCTGAGAGCTGGACCTGTCTGATAGCGCTGACATTCTCCACAAGGATGAGAAGTAGAAGGTGATTTTAGTACAAATATTACCAGTGAAGGAAAGGATGAGCAGACATGTGAGTTAGAAACTGAGTGTGAGATACAAGTAGAAATCAGCCCTTCCATAACATGCATATGTTTGCAGATCAAAATTGCTGTATATGAAAGACTTTTATTCGGTTTCAGCTGAATGCCCTCAGAGAGATGCAAAATGGACAGCCGAATTCGTAAGTGAATTTCAACTGCCCTGAAAAACTCCAACTTAGGTCTTAAATCAAGTTCAGGAGTAATGAAAATGAGGTTTCCAGCACATGAAGATCTGCAGTAATTTTTGAATTCTAGAAGAGGAAGATGAAACTGAATAAAGGAAAACAAGCTCAATTCTGAGCTTGATTGCTGCCCACAGGGAACAGGATGGAGCTCATCAAATGCTCTTACCTGAGCAATAGATGATGTGATGGCCTGGAGCTGAAAGGTCTTGTCTGAGACCAGCAGCAAAGATAAGGATGATGTTAATCTGCACTGATTATTCAGATATTAATCTGGCAGTGATGTCTGCAGAAATTTAGATACCTTCCTCCACCTGATGCAGTCTTCTCCATCATCAGCTTTCACGTATAATTTGACTTAATAAGTTTTGTGCAGAAGTCTTTGAGACACAGTGTCAAGTGCTTTAGTAAAATCTAAATATATTACTGCAATCTCTTCTCGCATCAGTCACCACCCCCTAGACTTAGAGCTGACAATTCCCTTCTCGTCTAACTCCTAATTATTAACTAAATAGGGAAAATAATAAAAGATAAGGAGGAGAAGCAATCAATAAAGCCATGCCTTATTGTCCTTTCTTTGCTATCAGCAGGGCCCTGTGGACACTGATTGTGGATCTCTCTACATGGATACAGGAGTATCCAGAGGTTTTTCTTTCTCAGTCTTTGCTTCTTTTCAGTTAGCACTGAAGCAGATTTATTTGTACAGTTACTGCCAGCTCACTTCTTTCTTGTGCCTTTGCACCACATGGTTTTCCAAACTTTTGGACTTTCACCAGTTTTAATTTTCTGTTCCACAGGACCATCTCCACCATGACCACACGTGGTCCCATCAGGCCCCCTCACACAGCACAGGCTCCTAAGCAGGCAGCTGGTACCTGGGCAGTAGCCAAAAAGAGCTCCTGCTGCAGTGCCCAGTTTGACCAGTTGCTGCCAGTGGGCCGAGAGGGGCCGTGGGACCACGGTAAGATGCCTGCAGAGCTGGCAGAGGCGGCGGGGCAGTGTGGTGGTCAGGCTGAGCCCACCTGTGCTCTGCTTCATTCCCTGCGCAGGCACCTCCCAAACAACCCTCGCTGTGCTGGCCCAAACTGTCCTGAGATGGGAAATCTAGGCCCTGTCAAAGTTAAACGCTCGGTGTTCTTTTCTTCAGGCGGAAGGCAAACATCTGGGAATAGATGTGAATGTGTTTGAGTGTTGCCTTGCCTCTCCAAGGTGTGCATGCCCCATGTTTGAACTTTCTCCAAGAAGCAGCCAGCAGTGTTTCAGCTTTCATCCAGGAATATTATAATGAAAGACAAGAAAATACATTTGTTGTACACTTTATCAGCAATTCTGAGGGAAATCAAAAAATATTTGTCTTTGGCCCTTGCTTCTCTCCATCCTCCATGGGACTCAAACTTCCCCAGAGCTCAGATATTTGCATTTCATTGTTGATGGTGTTTGGGGATTTTTGGGTTTTTTTTCCCTGTGAGTTTTGCTAATAGCTTCTTTTTTTTTCCCTTTTAACTCATGCAAACTTCGGTATCCACAGCCTCCAGTGGTGATGAGCCCAGAGTTCTCCCCCTATTCCCAGAAGCTGCACTTTCCAGGGAGTTAATGGTGCTGTGCAAACACTCAAAGCATGAAATGATCATGCAAATCTCACAGCTGCACTTGGTCCCAGGATTGCTTAAGGCCTTGCATGAAGCCTCTGCAGGAGAAGCCCTGGTCAATGGGTGGGTACTCTTTGTCCCACAGGAACCCCATGTCGTTTTCGCAACAGTCTGTCCTGTGAGAAGGCTAGAGAGAAAAAAAGGAAAGATCCCTCAGGTTTCCATTTGGCTGCATTTTCCCAGACTGTAAATCAGGTAGCGAGAAGCCTGGAGGGCAAAACAGCCCCATAAATACCTCAGTGCTATGGGTGACTCTGCAAACAACTGGGCAAGGCCCTTCCCTTGTCCAAGAGCTCCGAGGGACATGGTTTTCATTTGGTGTGAACTGAGACCTCAGCCTGGGCTCAGGATTTTGAAGATGTGTTAATGTGATGATCCTTAACACATTCGGTCCCCAGGGGTGGTGTTAATCCACTGCTTTCCCTGTGGTTTATAAACCCCTGGCCTGGCTTTATGGGGACATGCATGTGTTATATGCATCATTTTCTACAGAAACAAGGGAAGAAAGACCCCATTGTTACTGTAGCATGTCAAAAAACCGACTGGCAGAGTAACACAGCAAAGGCAGAACACTCTCGCACATGGTGCTCAGAGGGGCTAGTGATGAATTGCTGCAGATGTTTCCCAAACACCCCAGCCAAATCTCCAGATTCATAGCCTTCCCTGTCCCCAGGTCTCACTCCACAGCCCAGCTCTCCTTGCTGAAACACCACACCACAGTACCTCACTTCCTTCCCATACGGCCAGACAGGATCTCTTGAGAGCCAGGCTGGATTTGCACAGCCCAGCCAGGGATCACCTGCACCGCAGCCGGGGCTTTGGCCTCTGCCGTTGGCAGGAATTCCTGTGGGACAGTGGATCCTCCCGTCCCTGCTCTGCTCCAGCAGTGAAATCAGAGCCTCTGGAGAAGGCTCTTCCCAGCAGCTCCTGTGTCCCGGTGAGGGAGCTGCAGCCACAGCAGGGCCACATCCAGAGCAAGCAGCGCTGGAGCCCGAGGTGACAGAGAACACAGCCCTGCACTCCCCACACTGGGCTCTCCCCTAGCCCGAACTCCGAACTGGACACGAGAGCATGTTTGGAAAGAACTTTGCTCTTCTTTTGGATCTTCCCACCTCAGCTGTAGTCTTTTCCAACTTGGATACACACTGCAGCTCCATTTGTTCCATGGTTTCACAGGAGACTTCCTTTGTCCTCCCTGTTTCGTTTCAAACAGGGCTGATCCACTGTAACATTCAGGAAGACGGTGAGGATACAGAGTATTTTCCAGTGAGAGAGTCCTTGCTGCCAGCATTTTTCACCTAGCCAGCTTCACAAAGCTGAAGCAACCTCAGGTTCTGCCAGGGCAGGTTTAGGTTGGATATTAGAAAAAGGTTTCTCCACTGTAAGGGTGGTCAGGCACTGGCACAGGCTGCCCAGGGCAGTGGTAGAGTCACCAGCCCAGGAGGTGTTCAAAAAACATGTGGACATGGCACCTGGGAAGTGGTTTAGTGGTGGGTTAATGGCTGGACTTATACAGAAAATCACGCTATGAAAAGCCAGTGTCCATAAAGGAGACAGAGGAGTCCTGCAACTATATTTGAATAAAGGGAGAGAGTGCACTTGGGCACACGCCCATGAGGTTTTCTCTCCTGAGGTTTCGGAGGGTGCAGCCTCCTTTTCTAAACTCCCGGCCGCATCTTGCCCTCTTTCCTTTCCCCATTGCTGAGGCACTAGGAAGGTACAGCCTTCCCAAACCGCCTACCACATATCCCCCCTGAACCTGCCATTTTACCCCAAAGTTCAGAAACTCAAGCTGCTGCAGACCCAGTTGTCTGTTTCAGGAGCCAAGCTGTGTGGGCTCTGTAACAAACCTGCTGCTTGAAGTTGGTAGAGACATTAAGACCCATTTCAAAGACGTTCAAGGCCATCCCCTCACCCATGGAATTGTTTGTAAAGACATTAGCACACACCTTTCCTGTCACAAGGAACTGTTATCTACCCTGCTGTCCGGGCAATGGTCGAACACCTGCCTGCCTAGGAGAAGCCGGGAATGAATTCCTTATTCTCTTTTGCTTGCATGGCCTTTGCTTTCCCTATTGAACGGTCTTTATCTCAACCCGTGAGTTCTATCGCTTTTACGATGCTCTCCCCCATCCCACTGGGAAGGGGTGAGTGAGCAGTGTGGGGCTGAGTTGCTGGCTAGGGTTAAACCACAACATCCCTGTGTACATAAGGAGGATTTTCCTGTGTCAGCTCAGCAAACAGCACTGATCCCCATGGGCAGCAAACAGGAGGAGCACAACTCATGGAATAATATAATATAGCAATAATATAGAAAGTGTGGGGAGTGAATTAGTGAGGAAGTTTATCTCCTGGATTAATTTTATTCTCTTCTTGTTGCTAAGTGCTGTCTACTTGAATTTTACCCCAGGGAATCCTACCATGATGGGTTATGGGCACGGCTTTCAAAAAGCTTTAGGCACCCAGCAGGAGATCCCAGTGCCTGGACAGTTATTTTTATTAGCTGACAGGTGCTGGAGAGTAGGGCTCTCAAGATGTCCCGGTTTGAGAGACAGGT
>VWPU01000987.1:0-16885 GCA_013398955.1 Callaeas wilsoni
CGGGCCCTGGCGCGTCCCAGCGCGCCCCGGTGGCGCGGGGCGCAGCGCGGCGGGCGGGGGCGCCGAGGGTCACGGGTTCGAGCCCCGGGGGTGCCCCCAGGGCAGCGGGGACGGGCAGGATCCCGCTGTCCCCTTCATGGTGGGGAGGGGAAGAGCACCTCTGGGATGGAGTGGGGCCTCCCAGCTGCGGGCTGGGAGCCGGAGATGCTCCAGGTGGGCGCTTTGCCAACCTCACCAGGCTGTGTCCGGTTTCGGTGCCAAGGGGTTGAGGGCCAAGGTTGTGGCCATGCAGGACGATGTGTAGGACAGCAGAGTGTGCCAGAACAGGCCATCCCTGTCCCCTCCTGTGCCAGAACAGGCCATCCCTGTCCCCTCCATACCCCACACCTGGGGACGGGGAGATGAGCTCACAGTGAGGTCACACACCTGTCCCCAGGTGTGCAGGGTCCCTGCCGGTACCTGGTGTGGATGACCAGAGACCGCTTGTGGAACCCTTCAGGCCGATAAAGAAGCTCACAAAACCTCCTTCAGTCCCTCCTGAGCTGGGCAGGACTCCTGCAGCAGCTGCTCCTTAACTTGGGCGTGGGAGTGCGTCCCACCACTGGGACAATCCCCAAGGACACCATTCCCTCTATCCACAAGAATCCTATTTAGCCCCCGCCTGACCCGATCCCCGCACTTGGCTTAACCCAGCCAGCCCTTTGGGATGAGCTGTGGATTTCCCACGGGAGCCATTCCATGGTGGATCTCCTGCCTCTTCCCGTATCCCTACAGGGCTTGGAGCAGCCTGGGACAGGGGAGGTGTCCCTGGGAATGGACGGGGCTTTAGGGTCCCCTCCAACCCAACCCCGTCAGTGCAGGAGGTGACGGGGAGTGCCAGGGAGGGGGTGACTCCCCCGGGAACGCGAGGCATGCTCCGGCTGGGGAGAGAGGGAGCTTTTTAATCAGGAGAGGAGGAGGAGGAGGAGACGCTTCTCCCTTCTAGACACCACAGACGATTCCAGGCACACTTGGCAGCGAGTCAGGCACGGAATCGGTGCGTTCTGTTCATTAAGGAGCGACTGTCACTTGTGGCAGCACTGAGGAAACGTTGCAGGGGCTGTGGCAGGATGCTCCCGGCTGCTGGGCCCGGAGTGAGGGTCACCCGCCGGTGGAAGTGCCCTTGGGAACGGGTTCTTTGGGAATGCTTTGCCAGAAGGCCACTCTGAGCATCCCAAATCACCCCCTTCTCTGCTTCAGGGGTTTTATCCCTCTCCTGGGATAAAGCTCTGGCTTCTTCCCACATTCCCTGTCTCCTCCTGCTCCCCCTGCCCAGGGTTGGATGTCCCGGTCTGGAAGCTGTGGGGTCACAGAGCAAGGGGCTGGAACGTTTCCGGGGTTTGCGGGTCCTGGTTGGATCCGTGTTGGCCGCGCTCCGTTCGGGATGCGGCACCGCGGCCCGGGAGAGCCCGGCTCCTCCATCCCTGGGGCAGGCCCTCCCAGTTCTTTGTTTCTTCCCCCATCTTGACCTTGGTGTTTCCTTCCAAACTTCGGTGCTGGAGAGGAACCCCGGCGCATTCCCCAGGGATCGGCCATTCCCTGCCCCTTCCCTGCCAGGAGTTCCGTGCTTTCCCCTCCTGCCTGTGCCTGTTCTTTCCAGGGCCTTTCCAGGTTTTTATCTGTTTACGAGATCTCAGCTTTAGCTGACAAAGATGCCTCCTTGTTTTGGGCAGGATTAGCGAGCTGGGGTGGTTGAAATTCCAGACGTGTCCCAGGGATGCCAATACTCCTTTTTCCTGGGAGCAGCTCTGGGGCTGGGCAAAGGGACACTGGCCCGAAACTGGGGCTGGGACAGGCACAGGGCATCCTTATCCCTGCGGGGAAAACAAGGAGAGGTTCTGTGCTGGGAACAAAAGCCTTGGGAGCAGAGCCGGCCCCTGGGGATTTGGTTGAGAGCGGAATTCCGTGACCCGGAGCTCCCGGGGGAATTGGGGACAGCAGCGGGACAGGTCCAGCCCGGGACAGGTCCAGCCCAGGTCCAGCCCAGGACAGGTCCAGCCCAGGACAGGTCCAGCCCGGGACAGGTCCAGCCCGGGACAGGTCCAGCCCAGGTCCAGCTCAGCCCAGGTCCAGCCTGGGACAGGTCCAGCCCGGAGCACCTCTGGGCTTACGGAATGCCCTTTCCCTGCTGCCTCTGCAGCTCCCTGGTTTTCCCTGCTCTCCAGGCGATGTTCTGTCGAGTCACCTTTTTCCCAGCTCCCTGCCGGAAAGGCTCCGTCTCCCGCTGGAAACGGGGCTATTTTTAGGTGAAAGAAGAAATGAGGACGTTGGGCTTGAGAATGTGTGATAAGGACTTAATTTTCTGACAAGTAGGGCTAATTTGTGAGAAATACTCCTTTTTTTTCCCTTCCTTCTTTATTTCCTTTTTTTATTCCTTTTCCTTTGAGGATTTGCTGAGTGCTCCCTCTCCCAAAGCCTGCTGTGTGCTCCCGGTGCTCTGCGGTCGTAGCCCAGACATTTATCCTGGGCAAAATCCAGTGGGAGGTGTCCCTGCCGATGGCAGGGGGTGGCACTGCGTGAGCTTTAAGGCCCTTCCCACCCAAACCATTCCAGGATTCCGTGTCCAAGATCACCTTGCAGTGAGACAGAGATGCAGGGGATCAGGAGACGCCTCAGCTGCTGCTCAGTGTGGGGTTACTGTTCACTTCAATAAATGGAATCAAACGCCTCTCTCCTGAAGGGATCTCATTATGGAGAAGGGATTGTCCTAAAAGGGGGCCGAAGGATCGTGGAATCACAGCCTGGGTTGGGTTGGGAGGGACCCTAAAGCCCATCCAGAGTCACCCCATCCATGGGCAGGGACACCTCCCACTATCCCAGGTGGATCCAAGCCCCAGGGTCCAACCTGGCCTTGGACACTGCCAGCGATCCAGGGGCAGCCGCAGCAAATCTGGGAATTCCAGCCCAGCCCCTCCCCACCCTCCCAGCCAGGAATTCCTTGCCAAGATCCCACCCCAATCTCCCCTTACCCAGTGTGACGCCATACCCTGTGTCCTGTCCCTCCATCCCTTGTCCCCAGTCCCTCTCCAGCTCTCCTGGAGCCCCTTCAGGCCCTGCAAGGGGCTCGGAGCTCTCCCTGGATTTTTCCCTTCTCCAGGGGAACATTCCCAGGTGTCCCAGGCTGGCTCCAGAGCAGGGGGCTCCAGCCCTGGAGCAGCTCCGTGTCCCTCTGGATCTCTCAGCTCCTGCTCGGGAGAGGTTCCTGTGCCGTGTCCTGCCTGTGCCCCACCTGCAGCACACCTGGCCCTGCCCGTGGTGCTGGCTCTGAGGTGCAGGAGCTTCTCCCATTGGGATCCTGGCTCTTGAGCACTGCAAATCCAAATTAAGGACATCAAAGAGAATCCACAATTTTAGCCTAAACTTGCGGTGGGCTGGACACAAATGACACAAACCTGGCTGTGCCTTGTCACAGTCCCATTGCCCAATGGCTTCAATTGTCTTAATTTTGTTTGCTTTAGCTCAAACCTCTCCTAATTAATTTAAAGCTGACACGAGCCTGGTTTCGAGCTCAACCCCACCCGAGCCTGCATGCTTTTGGCGCTGGCTTAATTAAATCCTTTTTAAAATCAGGCTGTAATTAAAGTGATGAAGTTGTCTGCGCCTCCCTCTCTTCCCAGGGCTGCCCAGCACAGGCTCCTTGGAATCCTTTCCCTCTCCAAGGTGATTAACACCTCGCTAAGGGCCTCTCACCTTCTCTCAGATCCCTGGAGCCTACCAGGAGTCCTTTCCTTCTGGTTTTTGGAGTCAGCTGGACCTTCACGGCCCAGAGCCAGGATCCACCACGCTCCGGAGCTGCTGTGCCCTGGAAGGGAATTAATATTCCCAGCCACTTGGTCTTGCTTGCAGGCTGCTGAGAAGTGGTCTCGAAATAGCCCCGATTAATCACGGGGAATTTGTGTTATTCACTTTGCTCCCAGTTCACTACAGCAGCTGTTCCAGGAATTAAAGGGGGAAAAAGCCCGGGGATGGATATTTGGGAGCAGAAGGTCAAACTTGTGGGCATCTCACGAGCTCTGTGCCTGGCATGAGGATGAGAGCAGGGCTGGAAACGAGCCTGGGAAAAGGGAACCATCCCCAGTTCTCATGGAAATCAGGGCTGGGTGAGGGCACTGAGCTGTTCCTGAGTCCAGGGGCTGGATCCTCTCATCCCATTTCCTCCCCCTGACAGCTTTTGGTTTGCTGGATCACGGAATTCGAGCCTGAGTTGGGCTGGGAGGGACCTTAAATCCCACCCAGTGCCACCCCTGCCATGGGCAGGGACACCTCCCACTGTCCCAGGTGGATCCAGGCCCCAGTGTCCAGCCTGGCCTTGGACACTCCCAGGGATCCAGGGGCAGCCACAGCAAATCTGGGAATTCCAGCCCAGCCCATCCCCACCCTCACCGGGAAGAATTTCCACCAAATTTCTGAATTATTAGGAATTGCTGGGATTTTTTTTTTCTTTTTTTTGCCCTGTGTTTTGCGTGCAGCTCTGTGAAAAACCAATCTTGAATGAAAAAAACTCATTTGGTTTTTAGTCAGGAGAATAAGCCGGGGAAGCAGGGAACGACGGAAATGCCGAGCAGCAAGGTCCAGCAGTCAGGCAGCTTTCCACATCATCGGAAGGGGTAAAACACGGAGCCCATGGCTGCAGTGCAGGAAAACAAAGGGCATTTTTTGCTCAGGAGCTGCAGAGTCGTGGGGAAGTCCTGCAGGAGGAGGGAGCAGTGAGGTGTGCAGGGAGGGGATGAGGGGGAGCAGTGAGGTGTGCAGGGAGGGGATGAGGGGGAGCAGTGAGGTGTGGAGGAAGGGGGTGAGGGGGAGCAGTGAGGTGTGGAGGGAGGGGATGAGGGGGAGCAGTGAGGTGTGCAGGGAGGGGGTGAGGGGGAGCAGTGAGGTGTGGAGGGAGGGGATGAGGGGGAGCCCCAGGGAGCCCCCCTGGCTCTGGCTTTGAACCTGCTTCTCTCTGCTGTGCTCCTCGGAGGGCTCTTGGCGTGGGGAAATGAGGCCCTGACTCATCAGAGTTTACAAAACCCAAAAAACCTGTTGGGACTCAGCTTCAGTGGTGTCCTCTGACCCCAGAACGGACAAGCTCAGGCAGCACCGCCTCGAGACAGCCCCTGCTTCCTTCCTGCCCTGGCACAGGGTGCCCGGAGCAGCTGGGGCCGTGGCAGGAGGTGGCACTGGGTCACCTTTAAGGCCCCTTGCCACGCAGACATTCCCTGATTTCAGGGTTTGGGGCGCGCTCAGCTCCCCGTGTGAGCCAGCACCAGCACCGGGCAGGAGAGTGTGGATGCTGAAATGCTGTTAGCAGGGAAATTTTCTCTTCTTGCATTCGTTCTGTGAGAACTTTTCCTTTGCTGTGTAAGCCATGTAAACAATAGATAGGGTTTTTGTAAATAGCATTCATATCTGGTATCTTCTGACCTGGTGTACATTATATTAGGAAAAAACATTTCTAAGTGGGTGTCTGAGACTTTGACCAATCACCCCAGGAGAAGTGTGAGCACTGTTCAATTGCTTTATGGAACTAGAAGATATAAATGGTGTTGTAAATTTAATAAATAATTCATTCCTCGCTCTGACTCCTGCCTCGCTGCATCTCTGAACCCCTGCTTGGAAGCCCACAGGAGAGGAGGGAGTGTGGGAGTGGGAGAACATTCCCGTGTTCCCATGAGGGGGCTCTGAGCTGCTCCAGCCTGTCCTTCCCTGGGCAGGGGCTCAGTGCCCGCCAAACCCTGCCCTGGGATATGGGAGCGGCTTCCCGCGAGCCTGGGCAGCTGGGAGGTGGGAACTGGGAATTCTAAATGGCATTTCTGTCCTGCCCCTTTGAACCTGAGGTGTCCTTCCCCCTCCCTTGTCATTTACTGCTTGGTCAAGTGGGCGTAAAACACTGATGTTCCGTTTAATTCTGTTTAATTCCATTTAATTCTATTTAATTCTATTTAACGTTGCTTTTCTCGCTGTGCTAAAGGCGGCGGGGAAGTCAAGGCCACTCAGATTTAAACCCCCCCGGTCCTGCTGTTGTTTGGCAGCAGTTCCAACTGCTCTGGGTTGCTCTTGGCGCTGGGGGCTGTGGGATGAGCAGTGGGATGGGGCTGCTGGGCCGTGGGATGGCTGAGGGGTGGATGGCATGAGTCAGGAATTGCTCACGGCCCCCTGCACCCCTGGCAAGTGCTGGGCAGCGGTGCTGGGGAGGGCGGTGGCATCTGCAGCGGTCCTCAAACCCAAAATAAAAGGGAGGCAGCAAAATGTCAAGCTCAAAACCGCTAGAAAGTACCAGAATTAGTGTTAATTAGATCCATGCTAATTAAAAACCGCTGTGCTTTTTCCCCGGAGTTGTGTTGGAGCTGTTTTGTTCCGTTGGGGGGGTTCTTTTTTTAGTGCAGAACGCGGAAAAAGAAGAGAGTTTTGTGAGGACGGGTGTTGCAGTGAGGCGGTCAGCAGTGTCCTGGGCAGGGGCCTCGGAGGGGGATTTCTGCTGGAATGGGGGCAGAATTCCCGGCTGAGCAGGGAAGCAGCAGCAGCACGTTCTGGGAAGCGGTGCCAGCAGTGATTAAACGCCGCTCCCGCTGCTCCATCCACGCTCCCGTCCTTTATTTATAGCCCTTTCCTGCAGAACAGACCCAGCAGGAGATGGGCCACGTGGGGATGGAGAATTCCCAGATCCCAGAGGACGTGGAGCTCCACCGTGTCCGTGGCCATGAGCCACAGCCCCACGGACAGAGAGGGACCGGGCTGCCCTGTGCCCACCTGGCCCGAGGGTCCGGAATTCTCCTGCCCCCGGATCGTGGAAGGCAGCCTGGTGTTGGAGCGATGATGTTTGTGTGTCCCAAGGGCTCCTAATCCCTCGGTATTCCACGGTCCAGTGCTTGGAGTTGGCGCAAATTCCGCTGATGTTTTCATTCTCGTTGTCTGAGCGCTGAGTCTCCTCTCCTCCTTTCCTCTGGAGCTGCCCGTGGACCTCCCCTCGTGTTTCACAGATCCTTTCCCCTCCCTTCGGCCTCTTTTCCCTGGAAGTGTTCAGGGCCAGCTTGGCTGGGGCCCTGGGCAGCCTGGTCTGGCTGGGCTCCTTGGTGGCACACGGGGAAAATCCAAGCTGGAGGTGTTTGTGTAGGGATAACTCTGTGCAAAGGCTGCTCAGGAGGCTTTTGCTGGGAAAGCAGGGGAGGGATCCAGGGAATCCAGCTTTTGCTGGGAAAGCAAGGGAGGGATCCAGGGAATCCTGGGCTGGTTTGGGTTTCCTGTGCCAGCTAAAGACCTGGACCAGTAAAAACCTCCCATGCTGTTTATTTCCAGTTGATACTTCATTCTGCAGAGGAAATAAACCCTGAAAGGCAATTTCTCACTGACCAGGGTTGTTGTTTTTTTTTCTCTCCTGTTTTCCAGACTTCATTTTATGGCAGATTCAGGCACTTCTTGGACATCATCGACCCGCGCACGCTCTTTGTGACTGAGGTAATGTGTGCACACCTCTGTTTTGGAAAGGACTGGCTATTAGACAGCTTGAGATTAAAAACAATCTCTCCTGTGAACAGCAGAAGTAATGAACCCGGGTTTCCAGTGGGTCTGTGTCTCACAGGTGATTGATTCCCCAACCAGTGCTGTTAAACCTGGAACAGAAACTGGCTTTGCCTCAGGCACCAGTGAACCCACGCCCCCAGCTCCCTCTGCTAACTGGGGAGGCCCTGAACTGGTTTTTGGCAAAGCTGCCAGTGATTTTGTCTTCTCAGGAGGAAAGTTCCTACAGGTCTTCATGGCAAAAATGCAGGTGAGGGGATGAGAGCAAGTATGAATTCCAGGGAGGAGCGACCTGGGCAGGCTGTGCTGCAGTTCTGCAGGGGCTGCACTCCAGGAGGTTCTTGCTGTTGTTTTTCCTCAGTTGTTGCCCTGTTTGTAACAGGATTTGGGGTTCCTGCTCCTTTATTTCCATCTAGTCTTGTCCAGCTTCACTGCAGCTCTTTGCATCCATCAGATAATGTCTGGGGCTGATGGGGAATCCTTGGGAAGGAACAGTTCTGCTCCTGATCCGGAATTCTGCCCTTTGGCCAGAAAACTTTGGATTTTCAGTGAAGGGCAGCTACTTTTGACTTTTTGTTTAATCTTTTACCCCAATATCCACCCTGAGCCTCCCCTGGCCCAGCCTGAGGCCGTTCCCTCTCCTCCTGTCCCTGTTCCCTGGAGCAGATCCCAAATCCCCCCCGGCTGCCCCCTCCTGTCAGGGAGTTGTGCAGAGCCACAAGGTCCCCCCTGAGCCTCCTTTTCTCCAGGCTGAGCCCCTTTCCCAGCTCCCTCAGGAATTCTCCAGCCCCTTTCCCAGCTCCCTCAGGAATTCTCCAGCCCCTTCCCAGCTCCCTCAGGAATTCTCCAGCCCCTTCCCAGCTCCCTCAGGAATTCTCCAGCCCCTTCCCAGCACGTTTTGAGGGCTGAATCCCTTCTGCCTCTGGAGGGGATTGTCCTGCTCATTGCTCTCCGTGGAATGCAGAGGGAGTTTGGACTCCTGGGTGAGCTCTGAGCTCATTTCCTGCTCTGAACTCCGTGGGGTGACCTCTGGCTCAAGCACACACTTTCTCACCTTCCCGTGGTCACCTTTCCAAACCTTCCCAGGTTTTTGGGAGGTTGGGAAGGGTGTGCATTCAGAGGCATCAACTGGTGTAACTTAATTTTTCCAGACAGCTTGTGACGAGGTTCTTCCAAGAAGATGAAACCCAGGGAGCAGAAAGAGCAAAGCCCAGTTTTATCCTGGGTCAGAATCGAGCGGTTTGGGGTTCCAGAGTTTGGGGTTCAGCGAAGCAGGGAGGTTTGGTGTCCATCCCGGGGGGCTGGCAAGGACAGGGCTGAACTTCAGGGTCTTCAGGAACGGCCTGGGGGCTTTCCAGAGAGGGAAATGCCCTCTCTCATTTCCTTTGGGAGTTTGACTTCCACGGCAGGGACGCCTCAGGAGACCTGCAGCATCTTTGGTGATGTCCCCATGAGTTCCCTTTCCCTGGAGAGGTCTCTTGGCAAAATAATCACCTGGGGTCACTTTTTGGGGCACAAAAGCTGCTTTTTGCTTGTCCTGCTCGCTCTGCTCTGTGTGTCTGATCTCTGCCTTGCAATAATTGGGGTGTGCAGATGTAGAACTCAAAGTTTTTTGCTTTCCTCTGGTAACTGAGGGGGCAAAAGAAAGCCTAGGAGGGGTTTGCTGAGCCACAGCCGCGTGCAGGGAGCTCCTTCCCACTGACAGATGGCTGCATCTCCCAGGCCCAGGGCTCCCAGGGAACAAACAAATCCCTGTTTGGCTTGGAGGAGCTCATTGGCAAACAGAAGAAAAAGAGTAGATAAACGAGTGTCTAATGGGGATGGAGGTTAATCCCATGGAAAATGCTGGGAAATGTGATAATATTTAATTTTTCTCCATCCTTTTTTTGATGGCTGTGTGTTCCGTCATCGCATCCTCCCGGTTTTGAGGAGGGAGGGAAGGAGGGATCCCTCCACCTGGGGAACTGAGCTATGGTGAGGGATATTTAGTCCCAGTGACACTCTTCCCTTACTCATTTATTTTCCAATAAAGCAGATTCTTAATTAGAAGCTTCCTCGTGTTGTCGAGGTTCTTGAGGAGGGAGTCCTCGGGGATGCCACTGAGCACCGGGCTCCGTTGTAGCTGTGCTTTTATCTTCTGGGGGAACCATTATCCCCTCAGGCTCAGCGCCAGCTCGTGCTGCCCTCCGAGGGCAGAGCTGGAGCGAGGCCCCGGCCTCGTGTCAGTGCTGCAGCCACCTCTGAAGAGGAGCTTTGGGGGGTGCTAATTCATCTCATTACTGCCTCTCTAATGAAGTCATGTCTTGGCAGCTGCAAATTTGCGAACTTCTCCAGTAAGTGGGAAGTGTGTGATTGCAGGGGTCACCCAGTCCTGTCCTCGGGACCCCCAGAGGCCCCTGGGGGGTGCAGGGCCTGGCTTGGACGTGTGTGAGGTTCAAATGCTTGGAATAATCCTTTTAATTGCTCTGTAATTAAGGTCCATCGGGAGCAGCAGATATTTTGATAAGGTGAACTTATCCCATCTGACATTAGCCTGGACACACTGTTAACACTCTGTGGGAAGCTCTTCCTGGAGGAAGATCTGATAATAATTCCAAGCGAAATCAGAACTGAGAGCTCCGAAGGGGCTGCCTGTTATCTGCTTTTGCTTTATCTCATTGTTCAGAGCCTGGATCTGCAGAGCATCTTGCATTCCCATATTTGGGTTTAAAATGGAAGCAGGATTAGATGTATGTTATTTATATGAACGATACCTTCTTACTCAGCAGATTGACTGTCTGTGTTTATTCAGTGTCACATCTGCTGGCTCCACTCGAACAAAAAGTTTCTGGCTCCTGTTGTCTGTCACTGTGGATCCAATACAATGGGGCCAGCTGGAGTCAAGTCTGCCGTGTGTGTCATCCCGGGGAGCAGGGAGACGAGGCGCGGCGCGGGCGCTGGCTGCTGGCAGGGCACAGCTGGATGTCCCCGCCACGGGAGCCGGTGCTGCTGGTGGCCACGGGACCCTCGGGCCGGGACATGTGGCACCGAGTCCTGGCTGGGCTGAAGGCGGAACCGGTGGAGCTCGGGGCACTCAGAGATGGTGCCCAGAATCCCATCCTGAGCCCCGAGTGAGACCCAAACCGCCCCCTGTGCCCCTGCCCGGGCGTGGGTCTCGTCCCGGAGCGCCCGGCGCAGCCCCGGCCTCGCCGCGCGCGGTTCTGCGGCGGGAACGAGTCGTGCTCCTGGCACGGCGGCTTCGCTCCGGTCTGTGCGTGCACATATGGGGTTCTGGAGGCTGCTCCCAGCCATGTGCCGGCACCGTTGGGATCCAAGAGGAGACACGGCACGGA
Source organism: Callaeas wilsoni (assembly GCA_013398955.1). Classification (NCBI taxonomy): domain Eukaryota; kingdom Metazoa; phylum Chordata; class Aves; order Passeriformes; family Callaeidae; genus Callaeas; species Callaeas wilsoni. Next base: position 10,872 of record VWPU01000987.1, read on the forward strand.
TCTGCCAGGCAGGAACAGCCCTGCAGCGAGGGGGACAAGGTGAAAGCTCAGGGGAAGGGCTCGGGGCGGGGTGGGGGCTCTGGCACAGGTGCAGGGGGGCAGGGGTCTGTGGGACCCCGCTCAGCTGTGCTGTCGTGGGGCTGGAGCGGTCCCCGGCTCTGGGATGGGGGTGATCTCCTGCTGGGGTTGGTCTTTCTCCTCCTGGGCACCAGCCTGGAGCAAAGGAGGCTCCAGGGGGACCTTGTGGCTGTGCACAACTCCCTGACAGGAGGGGACAGCTCGGAGGGGATTTGGGATCTGCTCCAGGGAACAGGGACAGGAGGAGAGGGAACGGCCTCAGGCTGGGCCAGGGGAGGCTCAGGATGGACATCAGCAGGAATTTCCCCATGGAAAGGGCTGTCAGGAACTGGAGCTGCCCAGGACGGGGGCGGAGTCCCCATCCTTGGAGGGATTGTGGCACTTGGGGACGCGGGGCAGTGCTGGCCCTGGCAGTGCTGGGGATGGTTGGAATGATCTCAGAGGGCTTTTCCAACCTCAGCAATTCCATGACTGTGTGATTCTGTCACTCACGCTGAGCAGGAGGTGGGTGTGGGTGCAGCAGCGGGTGGGGTTTGCTCCATGCTCTCCCTCTCCAGAAGGTCCCAGCAGGTGCTGTCCCAGCCCCTGGGACTCCGATCTGTGCACGGGAACCACTTGGCAGAGGCTGCAGGGTTTGGATGCAGATCCTGCCAGAGATCCCATGGATGGAGGCTCACGGACGCCGGGATCCCATGGATGGAGGCTCACGGACGCCGGGATCCCATGGATGGAGGCTCACGGACGCCGGGATCCCATGGATGGAGGCTCACGGACGCCGGGATCCCATGGATGGAGGCTCACGGACGCCGGGATCCCATGGATGGAGGCTCACGGACGCCGGGATCCCATGGATGGAGGCTCACGGACGCCGGGATCCCATGGATGGAGGCTCACGGACGCCGGGATCCCATGGATGGAGGCTCACGGACGCCGGGATCCCATGGATGGAGGCTCACGGACGCCGGGATCCCATGGATGGAGGCTCACGGACGCCGGGATCCCATGGATGGAGGCTCACGGACGCCGGGATCCCATGGATGGAGGCTCACGGACGCCGGGATCCCATGGATGGAGGCTCACGGACGCCGGGATCCCATGGATGGAGGCTCACGGACGCCGGGATCCCATGGATGGAGGCTCATGGATGCCGAGATCCCATTGATGGAGGCTATGCAGAGATCCATGGATGGAGGCTCATCGATGCTGAGATCCCATGGATGGAGGCTCAGCGATCCCGAAATCCTATGGATGGAGGCTCAGCGATCCCGAAATCCTATGGATGGAGGCTCAGCGATCCCCAGATCCCATGGATGGAGGCTCATGGATGCAGAGATCCCATGGATAGAGGCTCATCGATGCACAGATCCCATGGATGGAGGCTCATCGATGCACAGATCCCATGGATGGAGGCTCATGGATGCAGAGATCCCATGGATGGAGGCTCAGCGATCCCGAAATCCTATGGATGGAGGCTCATCCCATCTCTGCCTCGTCCCACGGCTCATCCCCAGCCGCGCCCAGGCGCAGGGAGCAGCCGTGGCCCTCTCCCTGCTCCTTCCCGAGCTGCGCTTCCCAACCCGGGCGTTTTCCAGCTGCGCTCCGCCGGGGCAGCCCGCGGCCCCCGGCTGTGCCGGGTGCTGTCCCCAGGTGAACGTGGCTGAGGCTGCGGCGGTGGAGCCCGGGCTGGAGCTCGGTGGGTGCTGGCAGGGCTGAGCTCTGCGAGAACATCCCCGGGTGCAGATGGTCTGTCTGGCACCCTATTGTGAGAGCTGAGACCCCAGCAGCCACCGCTAGAAGTGCTCGAGGTTTTTCCTGAGGAAAGGGGGTATGGAAGGAATGAGACACTCCGGGGAAAAACGTGGTTGTGGGGTTTTTTTTTAATCAGGGATGCTGTAAAATCTCGAGTGACACTTCATCCCACAGACAGCAGCAGAGAAAGCAAGCAACAATAAATATTGAAACAGTAGCACAACCTTGCAGACAGACCTCGTTTTTGCTGTTAAAAAGGAGCTGAAGTGTAATCTTAGACATCAGCAGCTATCAAGTGGAGCTGCAGCACGCTGAAAGCCGGCGAGTGGAGCTGCTTGGCATTTGGAGCCGTTGCGTGTGGTAAAGTTTGCTCCTGTTTTTTCGGAGGGCCTGCTTAAAAGAACGTGCTTGACTTTTCCAGAAGGAATAGGAGGCAACCGAGTCTTTTCCCTAAATTTGGAGGCTGGGGGGTGTTTGCTGAGAGTACCTGCGCGGCTCAGGGCCGCGTGCAAGGGTCTGCTGAAGCCGGTTTAACGCTTCTGTGCGCTTTCTGTGCCGCTCTTTTGTCACCCCCCGGAGCCGCTGGCAGGGCTGCTGCAGGACTCCTTCCTCTGCAAAAGCTCCCCTCCGTCCCCACGGAGCCGGGAGAGGGAATTCGTGGAGACCGCGATTTGAAAAGCGAAGCCTGGCTTTTTTGTTTGCTGTTTGTTACCATTCTAAACAAGATGGGATCTGGCCAGGGTTGTTATAGTAACTACTAAGATTTCCTCAAGAGAAGGGGGAAAAAATAGCAGCGGGCCCCATTCATGCCTTGCTGCAGCTCTCCATTCAGAGCGTTCTGGGAGAGCGTTTGCAGGCTCTCGGTGTAGGTGATTTCGTGACAAAAGCGCGTCCCCAAACGAGCACGGCCCGTCCCCAAACGAGCACAGCCGGCTCTCCAGAACGGGCTGCTGCCACTCCCCAGCCATTTCCCGGCTCTGGACGCTCCTCTGCCCGGATCTGCGGGCGGCTGCCAGGCTTTTCCCCTTGGCATCGTCCGTCTGATCCTGTGCAGGTGTCATTTATTCATGTCCTGCTGGGGAAGAGCTTCTCCTGAGAGGAATTGCTGAGCAAGCCAAAGGCCCAGAGCTCTGAGGAACAGCTCTGAGAGGCTCGGGTCTTGTTGGGATCTTGTGGGATTGCTTCTCCTCGCAGGCTGGAAGTGCCTGAGACATCCTAAAGATCCAGTCTGGTTCTCAGCCCTGCGGCTCTTCACAGTTCCCGGTGATCAACCTCACCCTGAAGGGGCTTTTCCTGGGGTTGGTCATTCCTGCCACAGACCCCGAGGGTCTTGCAGGAGCTCCCAGGAGCCTGGCCATGTGTCCGTGGCGCTGGATTTCATCCCCTGGGCCCTTTTCTCCTGTGGGAGACCCTAAACCCTGCTGGAGGAACAGGACCTCCCCCCGTGATGTTTCTGCATCCCCAGAAAATGCCAGCCCAATTCAAAACTCTCCTTTTTTCTCCAGTGTCAAGAGGACTTGGCTTAATTAATGGCTCATTTCTCTGCCTGGGGCAGTTGGATAGACGTGGAAAGGGATGCCCTTGTGCATGGGAGCATCCAGGACACATTTATGCTCTTAAAGAATGCAACCTCTTTCTAGGAAATATTCCCTCTACCACTTCTACGTTATTTTTTTTACGCTAAACTTCATTTTTAAGGCAGATTCAGCAAGTGTGGATGGGTTTTTTTTGAATCAGGCATGAAAGCTTTTACATATTAAATAATTTTCTGATTTTCGGAGCAAGGCAGAGTGTTTTAGGTGGAACGGGATTGCCCGGCCTTTGGAGGTGTTTGAACAGCACCAATCCGTGTTTGACGCTCCAGCATCTGTAGAAAATCATGGCTCTGGGTTTCCTGAATTTCCCAGTGCTCCAGTACAGTGGGAATAGAAGAACAAAAGGCATTGCTCACACCTGGCACTAAAATATGGTCTAATGTTGGCCTTAAATGCTGTTCTTGGAGATTCCTCCCCAGCCCGGTCCCTTTTGGGGTGGGAACGAAGGTGCCAGCAGTGGAGGGGGATCCCGAATCTGTGAGGGGACCGAGGCTGGTGGGAGAAATCCAGAGCAGCTCTGGGAACCCGGGAGCTGGATTTCGGTGACCCTCGTGGGCCCTTCCAGCTCAGGATATTCCGTGATTTTAATCCCGAGCAGGAGGCACGGAGGAGTGGGAGAAGGGTGGTGGGCAGCTCTTCCTGGGACACTCAGGTCCGCAGCTGGGGTGGGCGCATCTGAACGGGAACCGATCCCGGGCCAGAATATGGAGATTTTGCCCAGAATATGGAGGTTTTTCGCAGAATATGGAGGTTTTTACCCAGACTATGGAGCTTTTTGCAGAATATGGAGGTTTTTGCCCAGAATATGGAAATTTTGCCCAGAATATGGAGGTTTTTCGCTGAATATGCAGTTTTTTACCCAGACTATGGAGTTTTTTTGCAGAATATGGAGATTTTGCCCAGAATATGGAGGTTGTGCTCAGAATATGGAAGTTTTTTCGCAGAATATGGAGACTTTTGCCCAGAATATGGAGGGTTTTTCCCAGAATATGGAGATTTTGGCCAGAATAACGAGATTTTGCCCAGAATATGGAGATTTTGCACAGAATATGGAGGTTGTGCCCAGAATATGAAGTTTTTTGCCCAGAATATGGAGATTTTGCCTAGAATATGGCAATTTTTGCCCAGAATATGGAGGTTTTTTACAGAATATGGAGTTTTTTCCCCAGAGTATGAAGTTTTTTGCCCAGAATATGGCGGTTTTTGCGCGGAATATGGAGTTTTTTCCCCAGAGTATGAAGTTTTTTGCCCAGAATATGGCGGTTTTTGCGCGGAATATGGAGTTTTTTGCCCAGAATATGGCGTTTTTTGCCCAGAATATGGCGGTTTTTGCGCGGAATATGGAGTTTTTTACCCAGAATATGGAGGTTTTTTGCAGAATATGGCGTTTTTTGCTCAGAATATGGCGTTTTTTGTCCAGAATATGGAGTTTTTTGCCCAGAACACAGAGTTTTTTGCCGAGGTAGCTCCTGGCTGCTGCCAAGCCTCGAGTTTGCACAGACTCTGCCGTGCTGAGCAGCCGCTGGTCCCTGCCAGGGGATGGAGAGCACGGAATGCTCCGGGGCTGGGAGCGAGGGGGCACTGCCAGGGTGGGCTCGGGCACTGGGAACGGGCCGCGGAGCCCATCCCAAATGCAGGAATGGCTCTTCCCCTGTTCCGTGGGTCTGGAATGTTTGCAGGACAACAGCCAGTCACGAACTGCCGCTTTCAGGTTGGCCTTCCGTGGAAACAACCCGGCTTGGGGTGGGCATGAAAGGGAGAGGAGGAGCTTCCCTGGCATGGATCCATGGATGGGAGCTCCTGAGGAGCTCCTGAGGAGCCCGGGGTGGCACCCAGGAGCTCTCCGAGGAGCCCGGGGTGGCACCCAGGAGCTCTCCGAGGAGCCCGGGTGGCACCCAGGAGCTCCCGAAGGAGCCACCCGCCCTCCTGGGCAGCCTTAGGGAGAGCATTCCCCGTGTTCTGGGACGTCCTCCGGCACCGGTGTGGGAAAAGCGCCGAAAGCACGGGGCTGGGGCCGAAATGCCGAAATGTCCAGCCGAGGTCGGTGCTTTGGGGAGTGGTGTTCACTTCAGAGGTTTGGGAGCCGCTGCTCAGCGGTGCCGTGCTTTCTGCAGACCTTGGTGAGATGTAACCCCGGGGAGGCTGCTCTTTATATCCCGATTTCTTCCTCTGGAGCCTGGGCAAATCAAAGAATCTTTCTGGCTGTCCATTTCTGCCCTGGGGCTGGGGGTTTATGCTAAAATAAATCCGTATATTCCATGGAAATATGCATTCTTTCAAGGAAAAATGTGTATCTTTATATGCATCTGTAGATGTCTATTCCTATATATATACACCATATAAAAAATTCTATATAATATAGCATGTATATAGTGTATATTATATATACTGTATATAATGGTTAATGTAAACAATATGATAAATGTGATGTAATATAATATAAATAATATAATAAAATAATGTAATAGAATGTAATGTAGTGTAATATAATCTAAATAATAGAATATAATGATGTAATGTAATCTAATGTAATGTAATAGAATGTAATATAATCTATGTAATAGAATATAATAATGTAATAGAATGTAATGT
>VWPU01000992.1:0-14481 GCA_013398955.1 Callaeas wilsoni
CTTTCTATCCCAAGCACTAACATACAAACCCTTCGAGAAAGTGTCTCCAAGTTGAGAGTTGTAAGTGATAGTGACTGGCTTGGAAATATACATGGGGGATGGGGACTCATTGGCTGGCTTAAACACTTAGCTAAAGTAGGAATTTATATTTTGGCTGTGTTGCTGCTTATAATGATTTGTTTGCCATGTGTTTTGCAATGTGTTCAGAGACTGATTTATAAAACAACAAAGAAGATCTTACTTGTAGATAAGAGAGGGGGAGATGTGGGGATACAGCTGGAGAGCAGGAGCAAGAGCACTGCTGAACTCATGACAGAAGTGAACGCACTTACCTTGCTAGGCCACAAACCGTGGCAAGCCCTGCGGCCTACCACTACCAATTAACCAGCATAGCAGAAAGGAATGCTTGGTATGCATTTGTATTGTTTGGTGATGGGTTCTAATGTTACAATATCACTATGGTGTTGTTAAGAAACATAGATAAGGTTGTTATAGCGATTCTTGCTTATATAAGAAGTTATTTTTAGTAACTGCAAAAAGGTATAAATACTTTGCTTTGTATCAATAAATCGGCTTGTTGCATCCAAGCAATCTGCCCCGTCTCTTCCATCGCCGACCGTCATCCGACAGTTGTTGGTCTCTTCTCTCAAGTAACAGGTGATAGTACAAAAGGAAAAGAGGAAATAGTGGTGCCAGAGGAAGTTCTCTAATTGGATATCATAGGTTCTTCACTGGAAACTGAAACAGGCTCCCCAGGGCAGTGGTCACAACACCAGCCTGCCAGAGGTCATGGAGCATTTGGAGAACCCTCTCAGGCACATGGTGAGATTCTTGGGGTGTCCTGTGCAGGACCAGGACATGGATTTGATGATCCTTGTGCATCCCTTTCAGCTCAGGATATTATATGGTTCTATACTACTAGGAAATTTATTTTCACTGACAAGGTTGTCCAGCACTGGAACAGAATGCCCAGAGAAGTCACTGAGTCTTCATCCCTGGAGGTATTTAAAACACGTGTAGATCTGGAGCTTAGGGACATAGTTTAGTGCTGGACTTGGCAGTGTTGGGTTAAAGGTTGGCCTTGATGACCTTTAAAGTCTTTTCCAACCTAAAACACTCTATGACTGATTCATAGTGACAGTGTTCAGATTTGTCTGTGTTTAAGAAACAGAGGAGTGCCCTCCTCTTTCTTCCCAGGGAACTGAAGGCTCTACCTTTTCCTCTTTTTATTTTTTTAATTTTTCACAGAGTCTTTATTAAAGAAAATAAATGTAAATGCAGTGCCTCTAGCAGTATAATTAAAACTTTAAGACTTGATTAAAGCATGCAGAGTGTCAACTGCTACACCATAAGAGATTCTGCCACTGACATTTTATAATATGCAATGCATTCAGGGGAAAATATCCCAAAGAGTTGCTTTCTCCTAAATAAGCATAGTTTGTGGCAAAATTTAAAGAAAAAAGTCATGAAGTGGACTAAAATAAACAAGACACTTCTGAGTGAATCTTAGTAATGTTCGAACAAAAATTGATGCTATATTCCCAGGAAAAGGCATTATACTTTTATATATAAATAATGAGATGTTATATAAAAATGTATGTGCTACAGACAGCACTGGTATCTGGACATCTGCCTTGCTTGCTAATGAGGCTAAGACACTGGAGTGAGTCATGTTGCCAAGGAATGTGTTCTTGCATATATTTCTGAAAGAGATTTTAAGATCTGGGTGTTTAATTCAAAAGAGGGGGTTTGTGGGGAAGGGCCTGTATGAGTAAGTATGTGAAACAAGAAGTAAGAGGTGAGGAGGCCTCTAGTGCTGTGCAAAATGATTGTATATTTTAATAAAGATTATGCTTTCAACAGAGAGTAGCATCAACTCCCTTGACCGATCAAGAGAGAGTAAAAATGGTTCACTTGTAAAAACTCACAGAGGCTGAAAATCATTCACATAAAATGACAAGAGAATATGATCCTATCACTTAATTCTTTGTAACAGTCCTGCTCTTTGTTTTTTCCTGTTCTTCTTTTTGCTTTTTGTAAGTGATCCTGGAATTTCTCCAATTTTTTTTTTAGAAACAAAATACACCTTGATTTACTTCAGTTAGTTGTTTACACCGCACACAGATTGAAGCTTGAAACATGCTGTTTAGTGTTTCATAAGAAACTAAAAGTTACCCTACAACATTTCACTTTTTTGCTTTCTGGATTTTATTTGTGCAGCTCAGGTCTTCGACATGCTGAGGACTAAGATCCACAGAGCATGAGAGTGGCTCTAACATAGGGGAAGGTGTGACAATGCTCTAAGTGAATGTTCTCACTGTCAACCAATTCTTTTGTTATAGCTTTGCACACACCAGTCTGCTACTGGATTTCCTGAATGCTGACTTTTGCGTTTTTTCTATATTATACAACACTTGCCCCTGGATCCCTACACAGGTTTTAAAGACTTGTCAGGCAAATAAACAAAAACAAAAAATTTTTTTTCACTAGGGCACTCTGCAATAATATGAAAAATCCTTCCTGCTAATAGACCCTTAATCTTCCTTTTTTGTTGGGATAGTAATAGAAATGTACAGGTGCATCAGGATCAGCCACCCAGAGCCTTCCTTCAGCAGGATGGTGGCCTAATTCATCTGGCTTTGTGCTAGGCCTTATTAGTTTAAACGTGAGCTGTTTTCCAGCATGAATCTTATCAAACAGAAATAGCCATTTGGAATACTTAATCTTTCTTTCATTAATTTTATTTAAAGATATCTCTGGTGATTCAAATTCAACTTTAGTTCAGCTTTGAAACTTTTGCCATATGAATTTCCCTGAGTTGTTATGTAATTTCTCATAGGCCGAAGAACCTCAGTTATTAAGATTTTTTACTTGAAGCAATTTTTTAATGAAGTGGGAAAGATAAAGAACCAAAGGAGATTTAGTGCTGTTTATTTTATACTCTTTGAGAGCCATAGGATTATGTGCTGGCTTGTAAATGGGGTGTGAGGTTTTTTTCCCTCAAGAACAGAAATGTCCCTGGAACACTACAAGGAAAATGGATTGCAAGACTTACGTCTAAATTTAGAACTGTCATTATTTGTCAGCTTCTGTGAGAATCAGTATTTTATAATGATTGCTCATCATGAACTGCTTTCTAACCTATGTTTCCATTTTGAAGATGTGTTTCTCTTTTAAGCTTTTGGAGATATAATAATCTTGGAAAAACTGGAACATTGTCTTTGCCCTGTTCTAGGATGAGTATGATATCAAAAAGTGTTGTTAATATGATCTATAACTAAACAAAGCACTGTAATAAATGAAAGAAAGAACAAGTTTCAAATTTTAATAGACATCACAAATATGTTCAAGCTTAAACCCCTTTGTGTGTTTCATGGAATTTGTCATGGATAGAACTTTATTCCTTCCATAGATGGAACTCTATCCTTCCTGCATAGAGGAAGGATAAAAGAAAGTTGTCAGTATTTGAACTTCAAAGAAATTTGCAGATAATATCTGTTGTAAGTTTCAGGTTATCCATTCCAGTTTGTTATTTCATTCACTATGATCTAACAAGGGAGAAAAATAGAAGTATAAGATGTAGATCAAAAAATGCAAATATTTTTTAAAATAGCAAATTTTATAGAAAAAAAACTGAAACCACTTTTTCTTTTTTAAACACAGAGGTGATCAAATTAACAAAAACGTTTCTAGTCCTTTAAAGTAGCTTTTGCTTTCTGACTGAAAGCAATTGTATATAAAAATTTCTGGTATTTGGAAAGTTGTTCAGTAGCTGAATTAATACATTTTAATTAACTTAAGATAGTGCCTGAACAATTTCCCTGTATTGTACAGAAAGGATTGTCAGATAATTTTAAATTTGTACACATCCATTCTGAAGAATGAAATGAAGTAAGAATTTGTTGCCTTCAGTTCATGATTTTTGCGAAATTTTATGTACGAGCTCAGTTATGAAATTTTTATATTGCTGTCTTTATATTTCTCCTCAGTTGCTTTTTTTCTGAGTTGAAATGTCATAGTCTAGTTACTCTGCTGTTTTGGAAACATTTAAAGTCAGCATTGTCCCTGAAAGGTGTAATCACAGTATACTTCCATTCATTTAATCCCCGTCCCCACGCCGCTTTCTCACTGGTTTTGGCATAAGTGCTTGTACGACCATATGGTGCATCTGATGGTGGAACTGATCTAATGAATTAGTGTTGTTTTTAACTAGATTTGGCCCAAACCACAGTAGTTTCCAATTCATTTACTGTTCAGCTGTATAGTCTCCTGTATAGTTACTTGTCAGCCTGGTCCTCACACTTCTGGTTTTTCTATATAATTTTTTTCATTTGGGTGACCGGCAGTTATATACATGTCTTAGAAGTGCTAAATATGCATAGTGTTTTGCCATCAGCTCTTTTATTTATTTCTCTAATGTTCAAAACTCTTCAGTTTGTTAAAATGAAAACACTGACTTTTTATTGACTGAAACCTTGCACTGCATTACATACTTGAGCTGAGTTGACAGAAGGGATGACTCTTTTAAAGAATATCAATCCTTATTCTGACCTGTAGCAATATTGGGTATGCAGAGAGGCATCTTTCATTATTCTAAAACATTAATCCCTCCAGTATTTCTTTACAAAGAAACCGAGAGCAGAGCTACTACTATGAGTTAGTGCAGTAAATGGAATCCCAAAATAAGGAGCTATTAAGAATGTTAGTGACAGTTATTCAGGTTCTCAAAACAAATTATAGCTTTGAGATTTAGGCAAGAAATCAGGAAATGAGGTCTAGTAGGGACGGTATATATCTAGGAAGATTGAGTGAGTCATATTGTCTCCGGTGTTTAAATACTACTTCCTTATTTTCCATCTAGCATGTTGGGAGGCTGAGTGGGTGGGAGCATGTGTGCATTCTTTAACATGTCCAAGTTAAGCTTGGTAGATTCAAAGATTCCCTGTGACAAAAAGAAAAGCATGTTGAGAGAAGAAATGGAGGGGAACATAATTTCACACAGTGAATAAAGAGAAACAGTTTCCTTTTATGTTCTTACACCACACTGTAAGAATGGGCTTGATTAATAGGGTAAGAAAGAGTGTTTCCAGGTGATTAAAATTTTCTTCATTGAGTTTCAGATGATGGTAATTTATCAGAGAGTTCAGGCTGGTTTTTAGTCATTCTATGAACTTTTTTTTCTTCTAAAACAAAGGAAGAATGTTTGAAGAAGGAGAGGAGTGAAAGAGTGGGTTAAGAAAGTAAACACAGATTAAATCAAGAGTAAAGAGTAAGAGGCAAGAGAACCTCACTGAAAGCAACAGATTTAAGTATCAGTGTCTGTAGGTGCTTTTGGTCAAATGCAGTCTTTTAAGACACAAGGGACAGAGATTAAATAAAAAAAAAAGCAGAAAGGAAATGGAGTTGAAGATATGGATTTTTAAAAAAGGGTACATGAAGAATGAGGGTTTAACAACCATGACAATTTAGAGAGTAGCTGAATTTTCTGATATCCTTTGACTACCCAGTCCTGGAGAACTTTACTATGAAAACCTTAAATTATGTTTTTATTTATAGCTTTCACATAGACTTAATATCACTTATTTTAACACTGTTATGCAAGACTTGTATCAGCACAACAAAACATAGCATTTTTGTTTGTTTATTGAAACTATAATATTAAGACATCATTATTTGGGATTAAATATCCACTGTGTGTGTTGGAGGTTAGGATTTTTCCTTTTTTTCCTTACACTCAGGGAATTTTGTCCCATTTGTTGCCTAAGAGATGATAATAACCAGTACTTAAGAGAACAAAAGATGTGGCTGGGAGGAGGAGGGGGAAGAGTGCAGCTGGCTACTCTCTTAGCTGACGGGTTTTCACTTGGAAAGGGCAGAGATACCACAAGATTTTGGCTGCCGGGGGGCGGGACTGGGCTTGGCTCCTAGATCGCTCTCTCTCAGGATCGGAGTGGAGACAGGTGGGGTGTTGGTGATGGACTATTGCTGCCCAGAGGATTCGCTGCCACTGCAGAGCTTTTGTCCTTCTAGTGCTTCTCCTACGGTGGGTGAGCATTTGCTTGTAAGAGCAACTGTTGAACTGGGACCTTATCGACACCCAATCTCACTAGAAAAGGACCCTCACCATATACTAGCGTGCCTCAGGGGAAAACTTTGGACCCCGAGCCCCTCTGAGGGAGCCTCTCCCAGCTGCTTGCGGGAGCCTGGCTACCACTGCCCAGCCCCACTGTCTTCTGCCACTACTTCAGGTTTTTCACTACACTTTAACCCAATACCCCGTGTCTGCCCAAGCCCCTGCAGTTCCTGCTATGGCTAGTGGAGTTTCTGCTACATTTTGTTTGCCACCTCAGAGTCTGCTCATCGCTACCGTTCCAGCCACCGCTCCGAGGTTCCTGCGGCTGCCTGTTTCGCCATCTGGAGAGGCATGGGGACCGGCTGCCCCTGGGGCTTTGAAAAGGAAGCCCCTTTTCCATCTCTCCCGCCGGCCCGCCCGCCATTACCCAGGGGCAGAGAGGCGGCAGAGCTCGCGCCACAGCGCCCCCTGCAGCCGCGGGGGAATCATCACACCTGCCCTGCCCGGCCGGGAGCCACCAGCGCCCCTGCCGGCGGTGACCGGAACTGCACCAAAGGGGAAAAGGCTGGACAGCCGAGAGACGGTTGTTGGGTTTCTGCTTTTGTTTGTTGTTGCTGCCGTTGTTGTAGTTTGTTTGCCTTGTGTGTCGGTTTGGACACAAATCCTGGGGGAAATAACCTGAGAGGGGCGTCGCACTCTCTCTCTCCTTCCTGCCAGGCAAGTAGGCCCCGGCAGCCCCTCCCCCACAGGTTCGGGAAAATAATTTCTCGAGTGAAAGTGAAAAAAACTATTTATTTAACAAACAGAGTCCCCTGTTGTCACAGGGCAAAAAAAAAAGAAATATTGAAACCTTCTCCCCTGTTCCTTAAAAGAGGACTATGGATTTTAGAGTTCTTTTTGTAGGTAAAACCTGCAGTCTTACGCTGGGCCGGGCTGGCCAGGCAGGGTCCGATGATCCCCCTTGGAGGGTCCCGCCGAGCAGGTCCCGGAGATGATAGCTGGTCTCAGATGAAAAGCAAGTCAAAAACAGTCTAAAAAGGAACAGAAGCTGTTGAGGCAGATTACAGTCCTTTCTCTGCTGAAAGCTGAAGAGACTAGAGAGTAAAAGTCATCTAATTAACAAATGTTGTCAGAATTGGGAGAGAAAAGAATGCAAAACATTCTAGATGCAAGGTCAAGCTAGCCTCTTTGAAGAGTTCTCTCGGCTTCTCTCTCCCCCCTTGGCAATTTAAAGGTACACTAGAGATTATGCAGGCGATGGGGAATACAGTATTGTCATAGAATCACTCTAAGACACCTTGTTATACATATACATACTAGTAAAGAACTGTTACTCCTTTTTTAATATCTTTGCCTGAAAGCCCCGTAATTTCANTAATATCTTTGCCTGAAAGCCCCGTAATTTCAAAATTATACTAATTCGGAGGGAAGGGGGTCATATTTTCCATTCCAAGAGAGGTTTCCATCTTCCTTGGCAGACACCTGTCTTTCAAACCAAGACAGCCTGCTGTGTCTTTGAGAATTTATTTTCATAGGATTGCTTATGTGAAAGTCCACAGCGGAAATAAACCTCCCTATTTACCGTGATCCCAGTAAAGCCAACAAGATTTCTTTTCTCTTTAACAAAAGAGGATCTAGTTTCTTTTTCAATTTGCTTGGATAGCTGCTTTCAGGACCTTATCTTTTAACTGCTGAGATATGTACAGGTTAGATCCAGTAGCTACAGCAGAGAGAGATTATAAACTCTCATGATTACTGACACACTCAGCAATTTAGAATCTCTTGACCTTCAAGTGTATTGGAAAGCCCATCTGCTTGGGCAGGCTTTTACCTGACAGGTAAAAGGCAGTCTTTGTCTATATTCAGTGTCATCCCTTTTGTCATGATAACTAAAATAAATTTCATATGCATGCATATAGTGCTGTTCAGTGGGTAACACTGTTATCCTCAAGTCTTGTCCCCAAAAATCTCGTGTAACATTGAATGTAATGTATGCCTGTCTCTGCTACTGACTGGAGACCTATGTAGCTAATACTATCTTCCTAAATGCAGGCTAAGGGAGAAATTTTGACAATTACACCTTCATTTCACTTTTTTAATAGCTTTACTATTGGCTGTTCCAATGTATTAATTTAGAATGAAGCTAAACTGAATTAGTCATATCTATAAAAGCTATTCAAGGTTGCAATTGTTATACCAAACTGAAGGGTTTCCAGCTGGTATGTCAGCTTGTGAGGCTTTTTTGGCAGAAATATCATGTAATTTACCAATAGGTACAAAATAAGAGTTACTTTCAATTTGTTTTACAGGTTTTACTACATCAATGGTAAGTGCAGTTGCTCGAGGAGGTTGGGAAAGATGCTACTAATACAGTTCACACAAAACACCATGTTCAGTACCTTGCTGCACCCATTTGATGCGGAAAATGGAATGTCCCTCAAACAGCCTTTTATGTACTGTTTTTTCCCATTCATTTTGGTAAAGAGTTCAAGATTATAAATCCCTAGTGATGGGAGTGATATCTTTAAAAAGAATGTTTTAATTCTTAGAGCTGCATACAGAAAACAGTGAATCTAGGAATCCATGTCTGTAATCTTGGATGGTGAATGAGAGTTACTAGTCTGAACCATCACCTTTTAAACTGAGATGCATAGATTGCAAGTCTTTTCATTCAGCCTGTCAATGAATGAATTCTGCAGTGATGAAAGCAATAAAGATTGATCTTGGGAGTTGTATGCTCTCAGGCCAGGCTTTAATCTTAGAATGAAAATCCTTGCATTCATTTTGTTCAGGTACATTATGTAGCCCAATGTTGTGTTAAGGACATCAGAAGTCACTGTCCTTTGATAAAGGACACTTTGCTAAAGGACAGAACCTTGCACGGACTCAGACTAGAAGGTTTTAATTCCTCACAAGTTATGAAGAAGAACATTTAAAAGTAAGTAATTATTTTCCTTAACTAAATTTTTCACTTATTCAAAACTGGAAAAAAAAAGTTGTTCCCTCCAAAACATTTCTGACAGGCAACTAAAAAATAGCAAAATTGTCTACTTTAAAAGAAATCTCCTTTAAAATGTGCTCGAAAAATTTAAATTAAATATTTTGCCAGTCTACTAAAAAGCATAATTTAGCTACCTTCACCTGATAAAAAAGATTATCTAAAGACAACGGAGCCTAGGGACTGAGATGTGATGTGACCTAATGAGAAGAACAATAAAAAATTTGGTATAAATTTCCTCTAGGGATCTAGTGAACCATCTTCACTACAAAAGGCAATCTCTCTGCCTTAGGATCCTTAGCAAGAGGTTTGCCCCCCTCTCTTTCCTTTATGTATGGTAAAACCTTGGTTATTATACTGACTGGATTAGATATTTTATAGTATGAAATTATCAAATACAATTTGAAATATATCAAGGGGATGTATTCTTTTATAGTCTAGTAAAAATTGTTTAAGTACCTGCAAAGAAATCTTGATTTCCTGGATTTCCAGGTACTTAAATAATAATTCCTATTTTATTATAAATATTTAATACACCATATATTTATCTTTAATTTATCATATTTAATAATTGCAGTGGATTTTCACAGAAACTAGCCCACAGATTGTAAATTTGTTCCATTCTTGGCATTGGCTCTACTTTTTTTTTCTAAAAAATGTTGGCATTGTCCAGGGTACTCGATCAAAAAACTCCCCTTTTCTATTTTCCAGAGTTTCAAATATTTCAAACATTCAGTGAAAGATAAGAACATGAGATGCTACATGCATTTCTGGCTTATGTGAAGTGAAAATTTTCCACTTGAAGTAGAGCTCATAAGAGAGAACTACCACTAAGATTATTCCTATTCTTCCTTAGTATCTGATGAAATTGTCCATTTCAGATTTTTTTTCCCTGAATTTACTTCAAGAAAACTTTCCAGTGTTAAGAGTTCCATTATTGCTTCCTGCGTGCTATCTACATTGTTTTCTCTTTTATTTCCATAAGTTTTATCACCTTGCTATATGTTGTTAAATCTAAGTAAGAATATTAAGTGCAAGACTTTTCCTCCCAGTAAATGCTTTTTTTCTATAAAATGGATTCATAGCCTGAATTTAACATAGCTGCATTTTTCAAGGTGCTAAGGAGACTTTTGTGAACTTAGATCCATCATTTCAACAGGCCTAAATATTTTAAATATTTTTATGAGGTTAATTTTGAAAATGTAAGGACAGAGATGAAATTGTGGCCTCATTAAATTCCATGGAAGTGGGATTTAATTCTGCAGTTTCAACTCTGTGAAACTCTTTTCTTTGAATTCATATATTAATCAAGTTGCCCTCATGAAATCAGACCTACATGAAGAAAGGGCATTATGACAAGCCAATATTATTACATAATAGTTATAATTTAGTTTCACCTCTTTCTTAGTTTCACTAAAAACTCATTTTCTGCCAGTTGATCTGAAGTAAAAATGGGTCAGTTGGCATATTAAAGATATAATAAGACACTGTTAAAAATACCTGAAAATTTCAGTTCTGAACAGAACTGAAGGCTTTTTCCTTCCACTTTCTCAATATAAATAATTTATGTTATCTAGGTCCAATGAATATTAAATGATCTATGGAGGAAATCATATCAAGAGACTTCTTTTATTATTAGAATGACTGCAGGGAATTATGGTCAGTCTCTTGAGTGAAATGTATGTAGGGTAAAATAATAAAATATGGAGATTGTTAATACATAATTTCAATCAGGTTTGAAAGTAATAAACATACAGGAGCTAAAAAGCTAGCACTTTGACTACTGGAGCCTTACATTTCCTACTCCTTATTTCTTCTTATTTCTTTCTTCTGCTGGACACATAAAATTCCAAATATCATGTCTTTCTATGGAAACATAGCTATATATTGAGAAAGATAGCTACTTTATGTTTTTACCTTTAGCAAACAATTCAAGAATTGTAAAAGGATGTCAAATTAGAGTGCCCTCAAATTAACGTGACAAAATTTTATCCTAGCTGATTATGTCCTTAAATATAACTCAGTTGATGTTGTTCTGACTTGATTGCTACTAAGCAGATTTCCTTGCCAAGGAAAGATAGTCTGATTTGAAGTACATAGAAGCTAACATTCTGGGGGTTTTGTTCTTGTCATAACAAATTTCTAGAGCAGGATGAAACACAGTTATCAGAACATGCTTAATCCTCTGACTCTAGATTTGTATTATATAAATATTGTATACTACGTCACTGAAATGAAAGGGTTATTTGGTACTGTAGGGGCAAACTTTAAAATCTGCTCTGATCCTTGTCTCTGAAAATATTGGCCATATAAAAGTGGTTAACAACAACTTTAACCTGCTTTGCGACTGCTTAAAAATCTATCCCACAAAGAGTTTACTAGGCTTAATTACTGTTATTAAAGACTAAGTCTACCTAAAATATACTTAATTTCATATTTTTGCTTGGTTGCAACCTTTGTTTTGTGCCCTTTTGTTTAACAGTTTCTCTATCTTCCTTCTGCTCAAATAATTTTATTTTCTTTTTTTAATTTTTTTTCGCAACTTGAAGAAAACTCAAAATAAAATGGTAAATATTATTATACGTGTCACTTTGAATCAAAGTTTCCATTTCCCAAAAGCATTTCTACGGTGAAATTAATTTTTGTTTCTCTTACTGAGCTCATTTTATCCAGATAACAGAGGGGAAAATGTTGGTGTCTTCTTCTTCAGTTCAGAGTAGTAATACCTCATAGGAAGCCAAAGTGAAGTTCCAAAGTATTCTGTCCTAACTGGATCTGTGCTGGTGGCAGATCAAGAATGACAAATCTGACTACATCATTGACATTGAACAAATAAGTCTTTATTCAAGTCACTGGAAAGTGCTTAAGGATGCCAAACGTTAGAACAAGATGTTTATTGCCTAAAAATCATCAGTGAGCTGAAAAAAATGTTTGGGGGGGTGGGGAGGGGGTTTATCTTTTTTTTTTCCAAGAAATAACTGCACTTCTTAGAAGCATGTCCTTTATGTGTTTTTTTAAAAGTTGACTTGTCCTCTGTCTAGTCAGGAGGTCTAATCCACTGTGCTGAGCAAATGTCTGGGAATGGAGGGGGCTGTATTTTCTACTACCACTCCAACCTGCATTACAGCTCTACAAAGGACATACATCTCTTTGTCTCATTTTTTTTCCCATCTGAGAAGCAGACTATTATCTTACAGGCTGTTTAACATTTCATCTGATGCTGGCAAACAAATTGTCTAACTGGTGTAAGTATGTGAAATAGAAAACATTATATCCTTACACTTTTTGTGTCCTATCCCTTTGTACATTGGACCCGAGAATTGCCCCCTTTTTTCCTCTGCCTTTATTTCTATGCCTGTGCCTTTATTTCCTACTGCCTTATATTAATGCAGCAGTTGGGCTTATAGAGCAGAAGTTGAATGAAAAGGGCCTAAAATGTCTGGAAAACAAGGCCTAGGAGAATGTATAAGCCTATTCTGAGGATGTCCATCAGCACCCTCGTATTACCTAAGGCCTCTAACAGTTGCACCTTTGGCATGAAAATAGAGCCCGTCCTTCCTGAATAATTAGGGTGAGAGTTGCACAAGGAAATTCACTCTTGCAGAAAGATGTTTGAGTTCTCCAGTCATGTAGTTGATGAATGCATCATTAAAGTAATCATTAAGGTACCATTGCAGAACTGATCTTTAAAAACTGAAGTTAATCAGATATTTGACTGTTTTGAAATGTAAAAAAAAAATGGTTTTTTTAAAGTGAAATCTGGGGGGTTTTTTGCTTTCTGGTTTGGAGTTTTTTAATGTTCTCTACCTATATCATGACACAGAATCTACAGGAAAAAAAAAAAGGAGGAATTACATCAAATTTTCTTGAATGACACCACACAGGATTAAGGCAATAAACAGGATAGCAAGATAGAAAACCATATAAACATAACAATTTAGTCACGGCAGTCCAGCTTCCCTCTTCTGTTAATATTTATCCATTCACAATAAATACCAGCAAAAAATCATCTGTATTTTGCTTTCTGGTCACAAATTTATGTGATCAGAGTTTATGTTTATGTTTTCTTTTATGCTTTCAGAGACACCAGGTGGAAGCTACATAGCTCCAGAGTCACAATGGAAAACTTGTGAAGCTGCTGTCTTATATTTCTGAGTGTTACAACACCTACACACACACTGCCATCATGTCCTACTGTCAGAACACACTAAAACAGTGTCATTTTTAGGGCTATTTTTGCTTCTCTTAATACCAAGAAGAACTGTCTTTTTGTTCATTAGTTTAACTTTAAAAACCCAAACATGCTAGCTATGATTTCATAGCCCATGTGGAGCCATCTGTTTCAGTGCTTAGCAATCCCTGCTGCGTTCCCTGTCCAGCTAAAGACCTTTGGGGTGTTTTTAATCTTATCTGTGTTGACAGGAAGAACAGATTATTTTCTTCTTCTTTTCAGGCACTTGCTGTTTATATGAAGTTTTATACTACACCTCTTCTCCCTATATTAAACAAATTCAGTTTCTTCAAACCATGCTTATGTCTTATGTTTCCAGGTTGATCATTATTCTTGCATTCTCTGTATTTTTCTGCAGTCATTCCACCTATTGCTTAAGTTAGACACAGTCTGCAGCTGAGATACTACAAGTATCTGCAGTGAATTGATTACTTTGGTTTTCCTATTTCCCACAATGTTTGCTTTTCTTCCAGAAGTGCAATATTCGTGATTTTTCTCTAGTTGAGCGCAAACACCTGTTTTGAAGAAATTGCCTACTGACAAACAGAGAACTTGCATTTATAAATATCAGATTGCTTCAATAATATAATAATTTGTTCTAATCCTGTCTTCTGAGGTTTTTCAGACTTCAAAGAGTGATGTTGTTTTGGAACTTAATAAATATATGCATTCATCACTCAGGTTTTCATCGTATTTCAAGAGGGCATGAGGAAAATAGCTCTGGCTCAAAGTCTCCCCATCATTGCAAGTAAGTAGTCCAATTTTGAAAATCCTAGGTGCAACAAACATTAAAATCATTAATGGAATTTAATAACAATGCTTGGGTGACCTTCATAAGGGCTAATTATAGAATAGCAATAATAACTTTTTATTAGTGATACGCTCTTTACATACTTAACAACTTTACCACTTACATATGTTTATAAGAGTCTTATGAAACACACCCAAAACAGAAGTTAATAGTAGTTCAGCAATAACAACATTGACTTAGACTTGTGCATCATCACAGGCAATATTCAGGTTCTGTTCACAGTGGGAGAATAGTCAGAACTGCAGCAGGTCGTTCATCTATAACAATCTTACGAGCACAGTGTCAAAGGTCTCTTAAAAGTATCTCCTTAATTCAGAAACAGAAATGTTTTAAATTAATAGATGATAAATTGTAGGGGTTTGGGTTCT
>VWPU01000993.1:0-33944 GCA_013398955.1 Callaeas wilsoni
CGCGGCGGGCACGGGGCCTCGCGCCGGGGGCGGGCGGGAGCGGTGAGGGGAGGGGGGGCCGCCGCCCCCCGGCCCAGGCGGGCCCCGCCGTGAGGGAACATCGCCCACCGGGACCCCCTCGGGTGTATCCCGGACGGGAGAAGGGAGGAGGGGAGAGAGGGAGAAGGGGGTCTCAGCCCGCCCGTCTCGGCTCGGTGGCCGCCCCTCGGGGCCGCTGGAGGGAGGCCCCGGTGGGAGAGACCGGGGAGAGTCTGGGGGAGAGACTCTCGCTTTGACTCCACGTGGGTGAAGGTGGATTTGAGGCCCACACTGTGAGCGGGCTCTGTCTCGAACTCTGCTTCAAAACGTCAGACTTTTTTTTTTCCTCTGCAAACCAGCAGAATTTTCCATCTTCCTTGCGGTTTTGCATCGTCTGTCTTCACTCTCACGTTGTACAGTAACATACAGCACAAGTTTATGTGTGCAGCCTCTTGGTGAATGAGAAGTAGGAGATGGTGCTCATAAGCTACTGTGAGCAGAAGGCAGCAGAGATGGGGTCTGTAATCTCTAAATTAGGTGAAATTCTAGTGTTCAGAGCAAAGATGATGTGATTGATGTAGAATAACTCTATACCTGAAAAGTAAACTTAATCTAAGGTATCGAGTAGTCACTTTACGTAGTTCCTGGTGTGGAGGGAGTTATTTGTCTATGTATTTTGTAAAGTGTGGATGTTTTTTTCTGCACTCTCCCAGCAAGTGAGGGATCTGGACCATGTCCTCCACAACCTTTGGAAGTGGTGCTTGTGAGGTGACAGGCAGGTTCGAGATGTTCCATGCCACTGCTCTTGTTTTTTCTTCATAGCTTAGCAGCATTTGTGGATCCAAGTGTAATTTGGTGACAGACGTTCAGGCTTAGTTTGCTGTCAGTTGCAGGCTACCAGTAACCATGGAACAGGTTGCCCAGAAAAGTTGTGGATGCCCCATCCCCCGAGGTGTTTAAGCCCAGGCTGGATGCGGCTCTACACAACCTGGTCTAAGTGGAAGGTGTCCCTGCGCATGGCAGTGGGTTAGACTAGGTGATCTTTAAGGTCCCTTCCAACCCAAACCACTCTGTGATTCTCTGATTCTCTGATTCTCCGATGTGGGCTGCCTCAGTGGTGAAGGGATTCCTTTTTCAAGAGTTTGTTACTGGAGTTCACTACTCCTGCAAGATGGGGGATTCTGTTTAGAAGCTGGTATAATATTTGGAGAAACTGTATGTTTTGCTCCACAGGTGTCCTGTGTGCAGGTTTGTTGGTTAGGTGGTAGTTGCACCAGTATACCTGGTGTAGTTGCACCACACCAGCTGCCTGGTGTTCCCACATTGATAATATCTGGCTAGTCCAGAGAAAAATTCAGTCTTGTCAAGTATTAAAATTCTGGCAAATGTGCTTGGGAGATGAGAATTTGGCAAACTCTGAAATTTTTTAGGGTAAAGGAGAAGAAACAGGAAAATGTAAATATTGTTAAACTTGATTATGCATATCAGTGAAGGATTGGCTCTTTTAGGGTTTGGCTCTGTGAAGGGAATGACTCCAGATTTGGGCAGTACACTTACAGGCTT
Organism: Callaeas wilsoni; assembly: GCA_013398955.1. Lineage (NCBI taxonomy): Eukaryota > Metazoa > Chordata > Aves > Passeriformes > Callaeidae > Callaeas > Callaeas wilsoni. The sequence goes on from VWPU01000993.1 coordinate 1,582, forward strand.
GTGTGGTATCTTTCCTCCTTTTTCTCTTCTGAATGTCCTGTTTTTCAGAGTTGTTGGGCAGACAAACACTAGTACACCTCTACAGGCTTCTGATAATACAGACATGAAACTGGGACAGAGAATAAATGGTTGGTGGGAATTGGTGTATTAATGTTTATAGTTGACCTCATTCTGTATTCCTAGTGGAGTTCCTAATGCAGCTTCATGAATCTCCTCCAGTGACAGGCTGTTGTCTGCCTCTGTCTCCCTTAGTTCAGCTCTAGAAATTACGTGGCCTGAGATGAGTTGTTTTCCCCCCACTACTCTGATGGAAAGTGAACGGACTATTTTGCCAGAAGAAATGGGAAAAGTTGATTTTTAACAAGCTGAACGTACTCATATGAAAGCACAGGGTTGGCAGGTACAATGCAGGTGAAGGTGAAGTGCTCTGTGGCAGGTGATGCAGGAAAATGTCCTTTTAAACAGTGCCCTGCAGTCAGACCACACATGAAATTGTAGTTTCTGCCGATTGTCCAAAGCTGATTTAAAATCTCTCAGCGGCTGGATGGGGTGTTTTTTGTATCCCTTTTTTTTTCAGTTTTCCCTATTCTTATGCTAATGGTTGGAGGGCTAAGTTGGATTACTTAGCTGATCAGAATTTAGCTTTTAGTGGAAACAAGTATCTGTGGGAAAGAGCAGGAGGGAGAGGTGGGACTTCACCTTCTGATGTCAGTGCTGACCCACTGCAGAACTGTGCTGTGACTAATGCTCTTGAGGGTGGACAGAAGGCTCAGAATGGCTTGGTTCTTGGTAAGATCAAGCCTCATGTTTTTACACAAACAACTCTTCTTCAGTACTTCAGAAGCACTCATTTCATCTGCATCAAAGATGTTTTCTAGGGGAAGCAGCTGCTTTATTGCTAGACATTTTCTTAAGAGCAGCTACCAGTATTCTGAAGAAATGTCACTAGATCACAGGTCATAGCTCTCCCTCTTGGATTAATTCTCATGTGATTCATGTTCTGTTTCTAGAGAAGAATGCTGTTATGTTGGCATTAGATTTAAATACATGAATCTAAATCACACCAAGTCCTGGGAGATCCGTTCTTATGGATGAGAAGAAGTGAAAAGGCCAAGTGCTGCAAGATTAGTTGAATTTATACAGCAGTTAATGATATCTTTGTGACATTCTATATAATTTCGAATGTTTTCAGGATGATGCCGTTAGTATTGAAAGCGGTACTAACACCGAACGCCCTGATACACCAACAAACACTCCTAATGCACCGGGAAGAAAAAGCTGGGGGAAAGGAAAATGGAAGTCAAAGAAGTGCAAATATTCCTTCAAATGTGTAAATAGCCTAAAGGTAGGTATGTGTGAGCTTCAGGGAATGCTGGGCACCACTTACCAGCAGCAGTGTTAATGTTGGCTGTGAGACAGTGTCAAGCTAGATACTTTTAAATATCTTTAAACAATTATGTTCCCTGCTGATTTGAAGCAATTACCTTTCTTACTTGGAATAGTCAAAATTTTGAAGAAAAAGGATACTGAGAAATAGGAAGCTGCATTAACCCTGTTTTTGTACAGTTTGGAAAGTTATGTGTGATGCTATAATTATGTATTTCATTGAAGCTGTAGATACTAGAGATAAATATAAGAAGTCAGATAAACAAATTGAACTAAAACATAACCTGTGACAACTCCATGCAAAGCACAGAACGTGCACAGATTTTTCTACGTGTTGAAAAAAACCCCAAACAAATCAACCCAACAATCTTAAAGTAGCTTTTTCCTCACACATAACCAGATCAGGTATTTTCTGTCCTCTGGCAGTATCATAACTACTATGTAGTGCAGTTTGGTTAATTTATTGTGAGTGTTGGGATCATGTGTTAGCACCTGATTTAGGTAGTATATATCTTCCCATATAACACCTGATGGTTTTAAGAGATGTGGATTCATGGTCTTTACTCCCTGTTCTGCTGTTTTGGCGTAGTGCTGTTTTCTTCTGCACTGGTGACAGATTATGGTGGACTGAATGAGTTTTCTCATTCATGACTATTCTACACTGTTAGGATGTTCTTTTTCTCATTCCTCAGCCTTGTGTGGGATATTTATGTGGCAAAAGCTGTAAATAAGCCTTATGATTTGATTTTTATAAGATTTCTAAATAAAGAATGATTGTGTCTGGAGCAAGATGGGAGTTTCATTAAACTCTGTATTTATTTGGCATGAGGATCTATGTAGCTCAGTAGTGGATATTTTCTGCAGAATTGCTTTAAAAGTATTTTGTCATTCCCCCACGCTTAACAGCAGAGCTGTGCTGATGCGGCTCTTTCTGAACTTTGTCTTCAGGCTGCCTCACTGAAACACTGGGATACCTGAGTGGGAGGGGATAAAAGGTTTGGAGCGTGGAAACCTTCTAAATGAGCTTTGCCACTAGAGAAATTGTGATATGAAGTTACACTGACAAAAGTATCTGGGAAACAAATTGATCTTATTGTGTTCTTGAAGTATAAAAATTATCTCCAGTCCTTTGAGGGTGTAGGAGGAAGGGAAGTTGTTTCATTTCACCAAGGTAGGCAGCAGTTCCTGTGATTCGCCTGAATCGCCCCCGCGGATGGTGCTATTTGTGGCTTTAAGTCATACTTCAAACATAGACACGGGCCTTTGGACACCCAAACTTTTAACAAGTTCTGAGCTTTGTTACTCGTACTTGTTTTCCGTCTGCAGACAGAAAGGGTTAGTACTTTCCAAGTGTCTTCTGGGAAAGCAAAACATTCCCTCAGCCCAATGTCAATCCAGACCCCACTGTAGGGTGACCGAAAAGACCAAGCTATGAAACTAAGCAATCCCTGACTTCCGTGGATTTGGATCAGGGCCTGGGAACAGATTCCTGTGCAAGTGGAATCAAGCTGTGAGGGAATAAATGTAGCATTTCAATTAAGTGGGGTATTTTTATTAGCTTTTTTCCCCATTTCTCTTTGATCTGAAATTAATGCTAATAATAAAAGGTGTGCGTGTTAAGACGAAGACTAGGTAGCAGCCAAATTTGGATTTTTACTTCATGATCAAGGAAGCCTCTCTTCTTTTCCTTTTGCTGTTCTTCCGTAGTAATTTTGCAGATACTCTGGAGAAAACTGTAATGATTGAATGTTGTATGTGGGTTTAGAAAGACACTTGTGACTCTCTGAGTACCATGTCATACATCCCTTAGTTTATATGTTTTTGAACTATGCTGTAAGATGCAGGTATTGAAGTTAATGAAGATTAAACGTGATTTAAAGATCATAGAAATTAATATTCTTTAGCGGTGAATAAATTATGTGTTTTTCCACTTTCGTACTCTTGGTTTTCCCCTCTTATTTTGCTTTTTACTTTTTTCCTTGGGGAAACAAAGAAATATGGCCATTACTGTCTACTTTGAGTGTTAAACGGTTATGACTCAGCCTGAAAAACTCAGTGCTTGCTAAGTATGCTTTTTAAACACTACTTTGGAAGTTATTTTGGGTGAAATTTAAGCATCAGGAAAACAAAAATACAACTTGGAAAACGACAGGAAATAAAAAGCTGCCTTTTTTCTACTGTAAGATGTACTGAAAAATCTTTGCTTTCTGTGGGCTGAATGGAAATAGAGTTTATAAATGAGCATATACAGCTCACACAGCTAGCACAGTTGAACATCCTCATATATCCATATATGCGTTGCTGATAGATCTTTTGGCAGAAAACCGTGTATGTTTTGCTTTGTTGTGCTCCCTTTAAAGCAATGCAATTATTTTCCCTACCCTTTGCTTCTGCTTAGGGTGTATGCTTAAGCTGTAAGCAGCCCGGTGTTGTCTCAGCTTCTACTTGCTGTCCCCTGACCTGGGAGTCAGTATCCAATGCCATGCAGGATTCTAGCTTGTTGATGTGTAATGGAGACTAAATGTAACTAAACCCACTGCCCATAATGGCTTGCTTCCACTTCTGGGAACTGGAAATGCACGTGTGGGTTGTTGGTTCCTCACTGGCAGTGTGGGTGACGTATTAAAAGGCATTCATGCAGGTGATTATTTTTTGTGTTGACATAGTATTGACTTCACTGCTTTCTGTCTAAAAACAGGTCTAGTCTTAATTTTTTGATTGAACCTGAGTTGGCGTTGAGTTAGTAAGGCTGGAACTCACCAGTGTTATTTATTTGCTTTTGTAACAGTAGGTCTGTTTTCTTCTCTGCCTTCTTTCTCTAGTGCATGAAGAACCTGAGTACTTGGGGTTTCGTGCCCTTTATTCATACCAGGGACAAGATGGCATTTCACAATTTTACTTTTGGACGAGTATCTGGGTCACTTCTGTCTGTACAAACCAGTGTCAGATTTGTGTCACATACTTGGCGTCTGAACATAACCATCGTGTACGGCACCTAGAAGTACATTGTTTTGGAGAACCTCCTTCGTTGTATAGCACTTGGGACAAGAATTAGAGCAGACGGGTATTTTGAAAATAGCTATGTGCTGTCGCTGGCCAGTGAGGATGTTGGGAGTTTAAATAGGAGCAGAGCTTCTGCAGATACACTGGTGTCTTCCTGCAAGAGCGTCTGCCTGGCTGCTTCATCCATCAAACACCAGCAAAACTGCAATATGTGCAGTCAGGCTCTTGGAGATTGTAGCACTTGGTGTGAGAAATGTAGTGTGGGTGAAGTAAGTAGACTAAAGACATTTGTCTTGCAGAGTAATTTTTTCCAGGGAAATTGGTTTTCTTTGAAAAAGCTTGCAAAATGCTTTAGGTATGTACTCATATAACAGTATAGCACTCTGTTATATATCTCTACTTATCACCTTAGTCTGGGTCCTACCTAGAAAATCAGAAACTTATTGCAACTTATGCTGGAAAAATACCCTATCTTGAGGGCGAAAAATATACTACTTTTCACTTTTCATATTTTGCTAAATTTATCAGAAACAGAGCATATGACAGAGAACAAATGCGGAACCAGAAAAACAAATGCAAAACCTGCTAAAATGCCTCTGTAATAAAGCAGTAGGAATCCATGCATTTTATCTGTGTTATCTTCATGTCATACGTCAGAAGGCGTCAATATTCACCAGCAGGAACTCCTTCAAGTAGAAATTTGAAACCAAGTAATTATTAGTGGAAAAACTTTATTAACCATTCTGAATTTGATCTCTCAGCCATTCTCTTCAAACGCATCTAAATACACTCAAAAACTAAGGCTACCAAGTAAAATTAATAAATTTATTGCTACAAAGTGAAATGAATAAATGTATTGCACTCAAAAAATCATAGCCCTGTGTATGCAATTTTATGGCTTACAGTTTTTCTCATTCTTCATTTCTAGTTCAACTGTAATGCTTTAGACATACTGAATACCTGCTTTTTCCTTCTGTCCTGGCATTACTAATAACCTTGCTACTTTTCCCTTTCCTGATATCCCATATCCCTCGTCCCATAAAGCCATTAGTTTGTTCTTTTGTGTTATTACGGGTAATCATAACACAAGTTAAACTTTGAGTTAAACTTTGAACAATTCTTTTTAATCTGTATTGAGCTTTGATTTTACCTCTCTTAACAATTGCAGGAGGGCATTCATCTCTTAAAGATTTTCCACTTTCTCTTTCTAGCTCTTCCAGTTACTTCTGTTAATAACAGATACCGCCTCTCTCAGTAAATAATGCTATTTAAAATTTTTCCAGACGTCCTTTACTTTTCTTTTTCTGAGTAGTGTTAGACTCCCTACTCACACCCCCTCCTCGAATTTTTTCTTTGGTTTTGGACGGGCCAGAGCTGCCAGGGCTGGTACTTCTCGTGCTGTCTCTGAAGCGCTGCCATTTGAAGGCTGCTTAACAGCCATCATGAGACACTTCCTTCCTGCCTGCACTGTCCCAGACAGTCCCCTGTGGGGAGGCACTTCAATGAGCATTATTCTTGGTGAAAACATCCTGTCAGGACAGGCCAAAATTCTGTTATCAATTATTAACAAGCACCACCATATTCATCACAATTCATAAACATATCTGCTTTTTTTTTTTTCCTCTCAAACTGATGTTGTATAAAAATAATACTTGGCTTTTCTCTGGTAACTATTTGTAAAGGCAATCTGAAAACACTTTGTAGACATGAACTTTGTAGCAGTATTGTGACATGCTGGAGAGAATTCCTTGCATCTGTGACAAAGTTACAAGACCTAACTGTAATGTAATAGTTAAATGTGGCCCTTCTCCATCTTTATTCCACTATAATTCTTCACTCTCCTGGTAATTCTTCCCTGTGAAGTTGCAAATCTTTGTGTATAAGTAATTATGATAGGAAATGCATATAGGTATGACCTTAGATGCAGAGCTTGCCTTGTTGAAAATTGTAAAACAAAATAGTAGAGCTGCAAATATAACTTGTGAATTCTGCCAGCTTCTGGCCATAACTGAGACAACAGTTCTTCCCCTTTACTTTTTAAAAGCTTGGTGGAGAAAGAAAGGGATGTTTGTCAGAATATTCCTTTAACCTCCCTTTAAGACAGCCAGGTTAAAATGTGATGTTACAAAACTATGATTGTTAACTGTTCACTATCTAAAATTATACTGGCTGTGAACCCATTAGTTTGAGGAGGGAAACTTGTCAATTAAACTGTTGAATTTCACAGCAGTGATATGCCTGTGGGTTTTGTTGGTTTTTTTAATCTCTAATCTTACTTTACAACTATAGGAGGACCATGGCCAGCCTCTATTTGGAGTCCAGTTTAACTGGCACAGTAAAGAAGGTGATCCTCTTGTTTTTGCCACTGTAGGCAGCAACAGAGTGAGTAATCTGTTTTTCATCATACGCCCTTCTGTGTGGTTCTGCATGCATTCCTGTTTTCAAGCAATCCCTTTACCTGTGTTTGGTATGGACACACAATACTTTGGATTGTTGCATCCTTTGGCTTGTTCTACGAAGTCATGTTAGCTATTTGGTAATTAAGCTATGTAGTAAAGAAAAAAGTCCTTCATTAATATGCATATGGATAAGGAAGAGAGGTGCATAAATATGTCTTCTCAGTAAAATTACTCTTCATAAATGTTATTATTTTCTAAAGGTCATGTACTCATATATACAGGATGAGAACTGTCTGCAGTGATGCCAGCCAGCTCAGTAGCTATATTAGTGGCCTGTGTGGAGTGAATTTGTATACTTCCTCTGAACAAGGATCTATGTCATTTCAGTCTTGAAAATAACCCCTGAAGTGCATTCTATGCAAGTGTTGTGAATAAATAAGAAGCATTTCATTTCTAGGTTTATTCTGCCTGGCAAGTCACCAGAAACACTAAGTTTAAGCAAGGTTTCAATGAGTCATTAAACTAAGTTTAAGCAAGGTATCAATGACTCATTAAAAGACCAAGTCATGTTAGAGATGACTGCAGTAATTAATTCCAACAGAGGTTTATCTTATTAAGACAATTCAAATAATAGACTTTAGTATCTGGGAAGGACAGCTGACAAGTCCTGGAATGGTGCTTTACCGAAACTGCTGTGGGCATTCTTTTATCAAACCATTTCCGCTTGTTAAACTGATGGATGAAATCTAAACTGTAGAGGCACTCAGCCTCTCCCCATCAGGCTGTCAATAGATGGGTGCATGTGATTTCCTTTTGACATGTCACAACTAAGCAACAGTCTCTCCCACTTATTTATTTTTGGTTTTTTGTCTCCAGGTTACTTTATATGAATGTCATTCCCAAGGAGAAATCCGCCTGTTGCAGTCTTACGTGGATGCTGATGTATCCTTTTAAATACTCACGTTTGCTTCCTCTTTATGAAAAATCAAGAGGCTTTGTAAGAAAAAGCATACAAATGTTTTGTCTGTGATTTAATACTTTGCTCATGTGGTGCATTCTTTATGTTAGGTCCAAGTCTTGCCTCTTTCCCACATCCTAGAAGCCCTCCTGTTAAAAAATGTTAAAAACACCGACTCATTGACCAGACTGTATTAAAATACTTGAAAACTGATTCTCCATCAGTTTAATCTTCCCAACACTAATATTTGTATAATGTTTCCCTGCTTTACAGTCGTCTCAGTTTCCCTGTGAGCTGGAACTGGATTTAAAGCCTAAGAATTGTGTTTCATGCTCTGAAGCATTAATAACTTGTGCTGATCATTTGCAATACACAAGTCATTAACTTGTGAACTCAGTCGTGATTCATTATTCCCAATCAAAGGTGATGCCATGAAAGAGAAGTTGTTCCTTGTATGTTATGGAACAGAAGTGAGGAAATTGACATCTATAGAAAAGGCGATGTTGCTGGTATTTGCAGATGTATAACTAGGTATGTGTCTTTTTCATATGGGGTCCAGCAGAGACTCCTGGGCACTTGGATAAAATAGCAACAGATTTGTTTAAAATAAAATGTTGTTTAAAAAAAAACAAAAAAAAATTCTCCTATTTGTTTTGTGATCCTGAACTTGAGGCTTTGTAGGCAGATGAAAATTTCTATACCTGTGCATGGACATATGATAGCAATACAAGCCATCCTCTTCTGGCTGTGGCAGGATCCAGGGGTATTATTAGGATAATTAATCCTATTACAATGCAGTGCATAAAGGTGAGTGTTCAACACCTTGAGATACAGCTTGTGTTTCAGTAAGGCATGACACTTTTTTCTTCTGAGTACATGTAAACATGAGGGAAATGGTAACTTGGTCTCTGAATTCTATCCCAGCACTACGTGGGCCATGGAAATGCAATCAATGAACTGAAATTCCATCCAAGAGATCCAAATCTTCTTTTATCTGTAAGCAAAGGTGAGGAAAAACCTCTTTTGTTTTTTTATAAATTAGGATACTTTGGATTGGAGTTTGGTCTTGAATATGACCATAAACCTTCATGAATTTTTTTTTATGAATTGCTCTGAACAAGTTCACCTTGAAAGTTGAGAGCAAATAATGCTTTTACATGGCTATGTATTTTATACTTACTAAATCCATGGCCTACAACCATAACTCCGGCTATGGTGCAAAGGGATTGTGAATAGTGCTGCTTTTTAGGAAAGAAGAATCATGAGCCTTGGGTTTGCTCTTTCTGACAGTTGAATTAATTTTTTTTCAGTTGTTGAATCACGTTGCCATCTAGTGGGGGTGTCTTAATGTTGCAGACAGCATTCACCAACATGTTCATGGGGAAAAACTTGGATTGCCTGTTGCTTCGGGACTTTAATTTGACTTTGTGTAAAAAGCATACTAGTGAAGGGAGTTTTCGATATAGTGCCTTATGAGCTTGTCCAGAAAGTTCTAACAGTCACATCTTCCTAATCTTGACTGTTTTGTTAAGTAAGGGAATGATCTGCCACGAGGAGCAAGCCTTCAGGAGTGCTCAAGTTGGAAACATTCACTTAAGGGGACTTTTGACTTTAGTGTATTTGGACTTACTGATGAAGCTACATGTGAACAGGAGTTGGGAAGCTCTTTGATGCTTGCAACTGTCAAGTTGGTGCTGTGGGTCTGTAAACATCCAGTTTCTGTTTATTTTTTAGGTTCTCTTTGTAGTAATGTTTTGACATCAGCCATAGTACTACAAGTTTTAATGTGCAGTCTCTGGACCAGGTGCTATGACTGAGAAGACATGAGGCAGGAGAATATTTGGGGTGTTAGAACTGCTTGGCTGAGAGATTAATAACAAAAGAGGAAAATATTTTGGACTGCGTGGCTGCCTGTGTCCCTTGTGGGATTTTGTGTGTTGCTGTAATTCAGTGCAATGTACTTATGGAATCCAAAAGGGAAATACACAAGGGGTTCCCATTTTCAAACGGGAGATACATTAGAGGTTCTTCATTAGATATTGTTAAAAGTTTCTTTAAGTAGATTAGCCTGATTGACTAATGTTTGGAATATGGAATACATATTCTTTATAAAAACAGTTTTTTCCTTCCTTGCTGTCTGTGGTTCATAAAGAATAATGTACTAAAGGTTAAAAAATGGAAAATCACAACTTTGCTGAATGTTGATGTTAGAATGGCAGAAAAGAATTCTAGCATTTTTTGATACATAAAATTATTCTGGTGACTGCCTAAAAGCATATTTGTCTGAGATCAGACTTTCCTTTTTGGAAGATCTGAAGATCTTAGCGTGTTTTTGCTAGAAACTGTCCCTATGAGAGGGAGCGGGCACACTTTTTCAATTACAGAATTACTTTTAACAGTAAGTTAGTTATAATAGCAGTTTTAGTTAATGCAGTTCTATGTTGTTTCTAACCAGAGAAGAAGAATTAAGTGCTTTTTTGATGTTGACCTAAACACCTGTTACTCAAAGTGGTTAAGCTGAAATATATTATTCAAATGTACATATAAAAAGCAGCATGTAATTCTATTTGTTCTTTATAGATCATGCATTGAGACTGTGGAACATCCAGACAGACACGCTGGTTGCAATATTTGGAGGAGTAGAAGGGCACAGGGATGAGGTGTTAAGTGCAGTAAGTGGAAGACTGTGGGGCAGTGATTTAGATTTACAAAGGGTAGTAAGCAACTTTTTATCCTCTTGTGCACTGTTTTGATATTATAGCGACTTAAAAATAACCACCTGGAAGTGCATAAATACTGTTTTAAGGGGATAGACACTTTAAATGTCAGGTGGTTTGATTGATGTGGCCACCTCTTACAGACAGGATCTGTTTGTTTCAGTAGCTGGTTTTCTCAGGGTGCAGCCTAGAAGTAAGCAAAATAGGGCTCAATGGGGCTAGAAAGAGTAAAAACATTTCATGATGGTCCCACTTTTGAAGTTCTTGAGGTCTTATCAAGTCAAAGCAGCATAAGCAAATAAACCTTGAGAGATACGGTAGCGAAGGGAAGAAGTTATTTGAGTTAAATTGTTTTTCAGTGGCTGTGTACAGACACTGGTACCCAGCAAATATCAACTAGAATAGTTAACTCTTAATATGCTGTTCTTCAGAACGCTTTCCATTCGTGTTGTGTGACCTGTTGTGAAAGGTGAGGGGTGCATCTGTAGGAAACCTGACACTGTATTATTCACCCGCATTGTAGTCCTGGAATTTTGCCAAAGTTGCTCCTAGAGAATTTACTCTAGGAGGAGAACTAGCTGTAGATTTACTGTCTGTCAGTGCTGTTGAATATGTCTCTCTTTCTTGAGAGAGACTAAATATAATTGTTAAGATGCTGTGCTGCTTTGCAGTGAGCTGGATTACGTTCTTAGTATTCTTCTATTTGAAATACGCAATTTTATTGCATGCTCTACACATAAAATGCTGTTTTGATCAGAACGATGGAATAAAATCTGAGTTGATACAACGCAGCCTAGGGTGGGAATGCTCAAAATTATTTTATATACATAGGATTACGATCTTCTTGGTGAAAAAATCATGTCCTGTGGGATGGATCACTCTCTAAAACTCTGGAGAATTAATTCCAAGAGAATGATTAATGCTATCAAAGAGTCCTATGAGTACAACCCAAATAAAACCAACAGGTACGTAGTCTTCATCTCCTTGTCTGTCTTTGCAGCACATGAACACTCCTATTAACAGTCCAGATTAATTCCTTTCCATATTGGGAGATTTTGGGGAGTGACCTGAATGTTGTGCTGGATACTGAATCTCACTACATTATGTGTCTTTCTGATGTTTGCTTCACTGGAATTTTATTGAATTCTGATTCAAAGTCCCGAGATTTTTATTTTTAGAATCTTAATTATGTCTTATTTGCTTGACTAGAAAATGTCTAGAATTATTATCGTAAAGCTTGTGTTTCATGCATTTCAAGATATCAGTATCTTTTCTTCATCTCATCTCAAAATTTCTAGAAGGGAATCAAATCTGTGTAATTAAATGTGGTAAATAATCTTATGTTGAGTAGTTAATTATTGTGTATTATTTGACTTTGGGGTGGGGACAAAACTGTTTACATAGTAATAACTTTAATTTTCATCATTCTCTGATTTGACGTCAGATATGAGTAAATTATCAAGTGAACATAGAAATTAGATACATGATAGATGAATCCTCCTTTATGAAGTTCTTCAACTTTTTGATCTTAACTTCCAGTTAAACCATTGAGAGAATTGAAGAGTCTAAAACACAGTGAACATGTTCAGCAGTGAGACTAGCTGTGAAAATACTCTCGCTTTTTTTGGTAATGTTACCAAATATTAAATGATGCTTTTTTAGCGTGCTTTTTTTAAAATGATGATTTTTTTTTTTTTTAAAGTGTGCATTTCTATTTAACAATTTAGATGTTGCAAAAGCAGCATCAGGAAGACTGAGCTTTAATTACTTCTTGAAGTATTTGGTGACAGGAGTTGTATTCAGCATCTGAAGGAGTGGTTTTACTCAGCACTGTCTCTGCACAGTCTTGTACATGGGAAACTTAGTTATTTCATTAGGAGTGAGGATAAAAACAGGGACTGTTCCTATTACTATTAAAAAGAAAAAAAAAGCTGCATACAAAACCTACTTTGTTATAAAACTGTTAAAAAAGTTGGGCTTGTTCTTTTAACATCGAAATATGTTAAAACTGGTTAATAAAAATTACAGTTGTGCTTCTGCATTTGTTTCTCTGAACCTCACTTGGCAATTTCCTCCATAGGCCTTTTGTTTCCCAGAAAATTCATTTTCCTGACTTTTCTACGAGAGACATACATAGAAACTATGTTGACTGTGTACGGTGGCTGGGAGACCTAATTCTTTCCAAGGTAATGCTGCAGCTTTTTCAGCTACATTGCATTTATCTGCTGGTCCTGATGATCCTAAACCTTAGACATTTTATTAGCATTTGGGTCTTAGGTTAAATTACTATCTTGTGTCAAATGATTTTTATGGAATGTGTTGTGAATTTTGTCAACTGTTGGGATGTATAGGTAGGCAGCTTATTCTTAAAGAGTAAAATTCTTACTACAGCTGTACCTCTGCTACAAGTATAACGGTTTCTGGCTAACCAGAATCTGCATGGAACGCAGAGAAAGGGAATCTGTAGATACTGATTGGGGATCCTGCGGCTAAAGAGTGAGATAAGGGTTACCATAATGGAGTAACTTTGATTAATGTGTTGTGTCCACTAGTAACATTGGCTTGCAGATATTAAATAGGCAGTCCACCTGCCTTGATGCCAGTAATGGGTGAGTGCACGGTCCTGTTAGTCAAGGGGATTGGGTGAACAATCCTCAAACCAAGGTGAGTTTAAGCTGCTTATGAAATTGTGTTTGAGGACATCTGGTTGACTTCATCTGAAGCAGGTGAGGGAGGGCTCCTGCAGTCCCATTACCTGGCAAAGCTGTGAGGGCATCAGGTTGCCAGCAATGGACAGTGATTATTGTTGGTGATGTGGCTGTAATCTAAGGGCAGAGGTGAGATTTTCAGTTCTGCTTTTTGTAATGTCATTGAGGAAGCTGTGAGATTAAATGTTTGCTTATAGTTAGACTGATTCTGCAGTATAAAGTACAGGTGATTTTCCATTTTTTTTTTTCACTCCAGTCTTGTGAAAATGCCATTGTTTGCTGGAAGCCTGGCAAGATGGAAGATGATATAGATAAAATCAAGCCCAGCGAGTCAAATGTGACCATTCTTGGGAGATTTGATTATAGCCAGTGTGACATATGGTACATGAGATTTTCAATGGATTTCTGGCAAAAGGTATGTATCAGCTCTGACTTTGCTGTATTTGAAGGTGTGTAGCTTTTAATTGATTACATGTTTATGGGCATAGGAAGAGTCTTGGTTCATGTGATGTTTAAGAAACAGAATAGTTTGCTGTAAGGGGCTTTATATGAACCTGCAGGAGCTCCAGATTTTTTGTTCTGGGTTCTGCCTGTGGAAAAAAATTCCACTAAACAAATATTTATTTTCCACCAAAAATACGTGTCTTCATCCCCTGTCTGCAGAGACTGATAAAATGGAAGAAAGGAGGCAAGTTCTACAGCCTGACTTCTCCAACAAACTCATTAAGTAATTAACGTTTAAATGTTCACACAGAATTTATCAGCTCTAGAGCCTTTATAAAATTCTGACTTTATTCTTTGAGGGACTATTTTAAAACTTCTTTATCCTCTGATTTCTTTTTAAGATGCTTGCTCTGGGCAATCAGGTTGGCAAACTTTATGTTTGGGATTTAGAAATAGAGGATCCACATAAAGCCAAGTGAGTACTTCATTTTGTTTTTTCTAAGACAGGGAGTTGGGGTACTTTTATTTTTCCTTTCCTGGTAACTAGAGAAATTCTTTAACAGTATTACTTTCCATTATAACTACTAGGGAAGTAAACATTGTGAACCCCTGAAGGTTAATGTTTATTACATCTCACTGATTTATAATTTGTATTATAGTAATGCCAAGAGGCCCCAGTCGGATTGTACTAGCTACCATGTGTAGATACAGTAAAAGGCAATTTATTTCTCACAGAGCTTACAAACTAATTAGGGGGCAATTTTGCAAAGCCGTTAGGAAAAGATGTGCTAGGTGTGTGTAGCAGATGACAAAGGCGAGATAGGTGACAGGACCGGAGTGAAAAAGGAGAGTGTAAAGGTGAGCTATGAGTGCAGTGTGTAGAAAACAGTATGGCTTTCCACTTCCTCACCTGCGTTGCCAGGCAATTTTACAGCATGTCTCTTAGACAGATATAGATACATATGTATGTGTGTAAACATACAAATGCCAAAAACCCCTAAACACAAAAGAAGGCCCCAAACAAACGCACTCCCAAAAAACATTGTATATAAAATGGATATACACTGTATATATACTTAATGCGTTTTGGTTTTATATACTCTATATATTACACACGTTTCTATATATTTGTAGATACAGTCCATGTAAATACGTGTGTATGAATACATTAATGTATGAAGTTCCTGAAAGTGCTGCAGTCTTTAATTACCTGATTTTGATATTTTATTCCTAACCCTGGGAAATAACACTGATTATGAAGTCCTAAGTAATGTGATTCAATAAGCTTTCAATCTCTGCTTCAATAAAAATTGGGTGGATGAGAAACAACTGTGGGCAAACAGGAGACTCTGCTTTCCCAAGTCCACATTTGGAATACAAAATACACCGTGAAGGCCATAATCCTGTTGCCTTCAGTTCCTCCTAGGTCACATAAATAAGGGATTGCTGAAACAGTGCTCCATAATGTAGTAGGAAGATTTAACATTGCAGCTGAATAATTTTCCTTTCTTTCTAGGTGTACGACTCTTACTCATCCTAAATGTGTTGCTGCCATCCGACAGACCAGTTTTAGCAGGGATAGCAGTATCCTTATAGCTGTGTGTGATGATGCCAGTATCTGGCGCTGGGACAGATTACGATAAAGTACTTTTTCTTAATTCATAGTAGAAAATATATTTTCAAATTATAATATAGTCTGTTAACTTGCTAGTACAGTAGATGCATTTAGTGTAGACTTTCTCGAAGGTTCGGCAGGCTGGAGCTGGACTTAGTGATGTTTACATTCTGTGTATTGTTCTGCTTGAAATTGCTGCTTTTAATAAAAAGAAGTATTTTTGTAAAGTTTTCTGAATTGTCCATTTTAATTATTTCCCACAAGGAGTTTTCACTTATGGCCTATGAAATTTATTTGTGTAGAGCTATCACATGAATGTACGACAACTTGCTAGAAATTTGGTATATTTATGCTTGCAGTTGCATTTTTTAGCTTTTGTAACTGAAAACCTAATGAAGCTATTATTCAGGGACAACACAAAGGAAATGCTATTCTTAAGAATATAATAGAAATAATTGTTAAATGATTTCTAAAAATATTTTGAACTCATTCCTTAAGGTAGTTGCAGATTGGAATTGATTTAATTTTTAGTAATCTCAAATTGGAATTTTCCTTCTCACTATATCTGTTAATGACTAGGAGGAAAAAACATTACTGGCTTTGTTTTGTGGATCACGTTGTTCTGTTGTTTGAATTCTGACTGTCTAGTTACTGCATTTAGATAAAAGTTAGTTATTGGAAATATATTTTAATTGCCTCTGTTGTCAGTATTCCCAAATAGCCTCCTTAATATTTTTACTTGTCTTAGGAATAATGAATTCTAAAATCAATACTGTTTCATATAGGTTTAAAATGTGTATAGTTATTAAAAATGAAAGGGGAAAAATGAACAAGATGCCAGCAATTATTAGCAGTGATAATCTGTGTTCAGAACACTTGTGTGTATCTTGTCACCAGATA
This sequence comes from Callaeas wilsoni, assembly GCA_013398955.1. Classification (NCBI taxonomy): domain Eukaryota; kingdom Metazoa; phylum Chordata; class Aves; order Passeriformes; family Callaeidae; genus Callaeas; species Callaeas wilsoni. The sequence continues at coordinate 17,712 of VWPU01000993.1, forward strand.
GCTGAAATGCTCATGTCTATGTTAAGAAAGTGGTCCAGGACATTGCCCAGTAGCTGTGTGTATCTGAAGGAGGAAGAAGGTAAATAACTTTTATTGAGGCTGAACTATTTACATACTTTTTTTCCCTTTCCCTACTCCTATCATTCAACATAACATGTTACTTGATAAGAATGATTTTAGTTACAATGTAAATAGAAGTACCCTGTCATTGTCAATATAATGCCTTTCTGATCAGTAGATTAAGTAGTCCTGTCAGCTGCTGACTTCTAAAGTGCATGTCTGACTTTTCATCTTTCAGGATATTGCTTTTTTCTGTTTCTTACAGTTTGGGAAGCTTGTAAATGCTCTGGTTAGATAAACTACCTGTTCAGTTGGAAGTAACATGACTAAACAAGTTTTGATTTGTGTCCTTCGGAACCTGAAAAAAATGAAGCCCAGAACCAACAAGTGGTTTACTAATTTTAGTCTGTAATATACGATTGTTTTCCTTTTTTTTTTCCTCTTTTAAATCCTTGTCCTTAATACTGGGGAAGTGCAGTAGCACCACAGGTCTGTCCAAAACTAGTGTTTAATTGAGCTGAATTTTGGACCTTGTTTTCCTTGGACAAGCCAGATGGCCAGTATGGTCTTTCTGGTGCCCATGAGTGTCTGGCCAAGGGGACATGATCAGGAAGCCAAGTGTAAAACTGCAGAGTTGGCCAGAACCATGTAGAAGCCTGAGTGCCGGAGGGAGGAAAGTGAAATTCCTGCAGTTGAACACAGGTTAGCTGAAGAGGGACACAGGTGAGACTGGAGCTTGGGGAAGGTGTTTAACTTCCTGCATCTACAGAACTGCTGGCATAGTATGAGCCAGCGTTTATGCAACAGCAATGGCCCATAGACCTCATAGATGATTCTGTGGAAAGTATGTGGGCTTGGCAAAGTCTGAAAAATTATGGGGCTGGGGTGTAGTGGGGAGAGCACTCCAGAAAGGCAGTGGGAGTGCTCAGGCTTCCTGCAGCCTCAAGGAAAGAGCTTTGATTGAATTAGCTGTACTAAGAACACTTGGGTTGGAGGCTGGTGCCATTTAGCCTTTGCAAATGCTTTACAGTAGCATGCTGTTAGACTGGGTCTGTGTTTTCCCATGGTCAAGGTTGAGAGTGAAATGGGATACAAAAGCAGTAGGGATTTCTCAGCAGTCCTTGTTGTTTTGGTACACAAGTGGTACGTTTTGACAAATAGCTGCTCTGTTTGAGAGGACGGAAAGGAAGGGTGGTGCTTGACTGGAAAGAGGCCTAACACAGTTAGGGTCAGCTTTAACTTCTGTTTTAACTTAAGAATGTGCTGAAGACTGTCCTCTTAAAATGCAGACAAATGTTCCAGCAGCCTTGCCCTGAGAAACCTGTATGCAGCTGAAATCGGATTAAAAGTGTTAATGAAGGGAAGAACTTGTGTAAGTAGAGCTGTAACAAGCCATGGGGAGAAAAAATTCTTTACAACAGTCAGCCCAGTCTGCATGTAGAATTAATAATATTTTGAAGATACACAACAGGGTGATAAAAGTCTCTTCATCAACAAGCAGACTGATAAAGCTCAAGTGGATATAAAAGTTGTGTATTTATTTCATTAGGGTGTCTTCTTCCTACAGTTGCCTAGTTCTAGACTAAAAACAAAGGAGAAAGAATAAAATTATTGTGTGTCTCCTGGAAGATTCAGAGCTAGCAGAGTTATAATCATTGCAAAAGAATTTAAAGAAAAGTTTAATATTTTCCAAAACCTTTTCACCTTTTAATATGTATTTTGTGAAATATACCTTGAGAGCGCCAGTGCCTAAATTCTTCAACAATAGAAGTGTGGTTTAACCCTAGTATTCGAGAAACCTACCAAAAATAGCCTGAAAGAACATGTGTTTTTCTCCATTGTCTTCAGGCCACCTTTAGGTTTGTTCTTTGACAAATTCTGTAATTGACTCTTGTTCTCCATCTCAAGACAGGTAACAGAGAGGTAAAGTCAGGCTGGTGAGTAAGTGCAGTACAGCCAGGAAACTGTTTCAGAGGCTGTAAGTGTTGTTACAGAAGTCTGTTCTTTAGGAACTCTGCATTAAGAGCATAATAAAATTTGAAGGTTGCTGATTCTGTCAGTTACTGCACACTGAGTAGCTCCCTGAAGAGATTTTTTAAAAAAAAAAAAAAAAAAAAAAAAAAAAAAAAAAAGAAAAAACAAAGCAGAAACAATAATAAGAAAAAAAAAAATAAAAAAAAAAAAAAGGCTGAAGAGTGAAAGTACCTGGCAGCCCTAACTTTTAGGCAGAGACTTTGCCCAGAGACAGCAAGAAGGTACGAAGGTTTGTATCACAGCTTGAAGTAGAAATTGAAAACAGGTTCCTGATTGTTAAATCAGTGGTTCACTTAAAAGGTCTCTCTTGGAGTATGGTCCTGTTTGCTGGGGTGATGCTCCATCTGGTGGTGAATGAATAAAGAACATTACCACAATGCAATGTTAAATCAGGTTCTTCTTGAGACTTTGAATGTTAAGCTAAAAAAATTTTATGCAAATATGGGTGGAATTTGCCCCTCCTAGTATAGGTAGGAGTGCTTGTTTTCTTTGGTGCATTTCATGCTCACGTTTCACTTCCGATTGTATTGGGGAGCTCTGGTTTTGTGCCTAAAAGTGAAGGAATTAAATTCTTTTACAAGTGCTACAGACAAGGTTAGGTTCACCTGAGAATGCTTTGCTGTCACCATGAGCTGTGTCAGAAAAATATTTACCATAAAAAAATTAAGCAACGTTTTTAAAAACAAATAAATAAATCCCCTGCATAATTAGAATTTTGACTACTTGCCATGAATTCTGCATCTGTTTATGTATATGCCAGCAGCAATATATGCACTTTGTTGCTTCTTGTATTTTTAAATTTTTTTCTGGGCATGGTGATGAGGTGAGGGCAGATATAGGTAGGGTAGGGTCCCTGTGAAAAGAATCCCCACTCTAACAATTCCTGTTGGCTTGGAAAGGAAAACGATTGGGAAACCGTCCCAAAATGGAGGGAAATATATCTACCGCTGTCATGGTTATGAGTCTGGCATGGCAGATTATGTTTAGCCACAAAGCCTAATGACAAGTAGACAGTATTTTATTTTGTTTTTACATGGTTTCTTTAAAAACTGAACTCCCTAGTAGCTAGAAACTGAGAAGGGGAAAAATAATCTAAATGTAGAAGGATCATTACAAACTAATTTATATTACGTTGAGGTTGTTATTATTACAGGCATTACATCTCTAGACATACCTGGGGGAAGGAATTTTAGTATTTTGTGTGTGGAGAAAAAAAAGGATATATATATGTTAAAGGCAAGATAGATGGATGTATGCATTGTATCTTTGTTTCTCCTCAGGTATATTCCTGAACTGCTTCTATATAATCCTGTTCTCCCATTTTAAAACCACGGTGTTGAGGTAAAAAGTATTGTTGGGAGACAGGTAGAAGACTCTGGTGTTTCTGACATTAAATTTCCTTAGACAAACTGAATGCCTGTTTCCTCAAGCATCCTAACTAGTGGTCATAGGATAGGAGCTCACACAGCCAGCAAAACTCAGCAGTAACCCACCATAATACTGTGCTTCAAAGCTGAGAAAGAAAAAGCACTTAGGCTTGAGAAGCACAGTCTGGCCATCCAAAAAACCCACAGAAATGAATCAGTTCTTACTTTCACAGCAGTTGTGGAAGGCAAAATACTGATACTGATACTGGAGGGGGATAGAGTCTTCCCTCTGTGAGTTTCCAAACTGTAAGCTTAGTCACAGCAGGAAAGAAAAGTAATTTACAATAATCCACTCACACATGTGCCACATTCAGTGAGCTCAGAGACAACACCTGCTGAACCCACAGTGGCTATAGCAGTGGGAGAAGTTCTTAATCTACACTACTGAATTATTCAAACCCTATATAATTACATATTTTCATTTACACCCTTAATGACCGGAGCTGGGGCAAGAGCAGCTCATGCTGGACTTAGTGATCCCATCCACATGGCCTAGTCTGGTGTGTCTGGCTTCCTGAAGCCCAAACAACAATCCCACCAGCATCTGGAATAACCGGAATGCAGCTTTGGTCAGAACAGAAGTAGCTTGTTGTAACTAGAGGAGAGAAGACTGAGCAGTAGAGTGACAGCCTGTGCCCAAACAGGGCCCTTGGGTTTAAATGCCTCGAGTTACATGACTCGTTCTTCACCAAGCCCTGTCAGATAGTGAGGGCCATAGAAAGTTGCAACAAGGAGTAGCGACATGAGGATTATTTCATAGAGGGCAGCTCTGGCCAGTCAAATGAGGAAGCTATAGATAGTACCTCTTTTTGTACAAATAAATCACTCCTTTGTTAATTAAATTGTGCTGATGGAGTGAGGCTGTTATGTCATGTAGACACATATTCCCTAACTCCTGAGGCCTTCAAAGCCTTACGAAGTGTTAGTTAGTTACTTCCACACCAGGCAGATGCTTCCTTAGAAGTGTGAGTAGCTGAGCAATGACCACTCCCAACTTCCATTTGGTCCCTGTGTCTCTTCTGATCCACTTCTATCACCAGCTATCTGAGGCATCCAACACCTGTGTGTCAAAACCACCATATCCTACAGCAGAATTTGACAAGTCACACAGAATGATCCTAATGACCCATTCTGATGAGAGAGTTCAGCCTGGGCCTCTGCTAACTCCCTCACTGCTGCTTCTCTGCAAACATTTGGCCTACAAATGTGTCTTTTAAGAAAATAAAGCCTTTAGTTGAGCAGAAGACCCAGGTTTTTCAGGGCTTGGGTCTGTGCAGTGGCTTCTAGGAAATAACCCTGAGCTTTGTTCCATGAATTACCTAGGGGAGAATTAGTTTTACTTTAAAAGATGTTCTTACACAGCTTTCCTGGGTTTCATCAGTCTCTTTTCCTCCTCTTCTGGGCCCCAGGTTGAGCTCATACCTTTTATTCCTTGAGTCCCTCTGCTTTTATGCAAGGGAAGAGTCCATTTTAAGCTGAGGCAGAAATGACATAGGGTGTCATTGAGCAGGTTCAAAGGACTGAGTTTCGATTCTCAGGACAAGTGTACCTAAGGCTGACTTGACTTGATAAAGGACTCCTTAAAGGCTTCATTCCCCAGTCAATGAAACCAGAAAAAACTTTTATTTCCATGCCAGTGGTTTGGGAACAAGTCTGAGTCCTTGGTTACAGAAAATAACTTACAAAAGCAAAATCTATTGTTAAAAACAGTATTTCTGATCAAGCTAATCTAGTGAACTGAAGAGCCAGCTGGAGCTCACCTATGAGATACCTGGGCACATGTGGCTGAAGCCGTCTCACTAGCAGAAACTGCACTCATCATGAGAACCACTCAGACCACCCCAAAATTGTATGAATCTGTGAGCAAATGTGACAGCCTTTTGATGCCAGTAACCTAGACAGCATTATCAGACACCCCACATCTAAGAGAAACAAGATTTTACTCTCTTATTACTGGGAATAATCCCTCTAGCACAGCCAAAGTTCCCAAAGATGCCTCTTCATTACACTTTCATACAGGAAAAGTTAAAGACAGGTACTCCAAGATTAAGCTCAATAGTGTCTTACTGCCAAAGAGGGAAATACTGCTGTACCCTTTATATTAGTTGGGGACAGGAATATTTGTTGTCCACAAAGTGAAAGAACTTACAGTGCAAGTACCAGCAGGAAAACCATCAGCATATTCGCAGTTCCCTGATCACGCTTCAAATGAGGTAAAGAAGGAAAAACTGCATTTGGTTTGTGCACAACACCCCAAAGCACCACACAAGTATGACAAAGTGCTGCCATTTTTCATCTTGTAATTTTTTCCACTTTAAATGCAGTTTCAAAAAAGTATTTCTACATGGAACACTGATTTCTTGTTGCAACAAAGCACTTCAATTAAATAAACCAACATGCAGACTAGTCATTTTCATTGATTTTAATTTTAAATACTGTTCAAGAGTAATATAAAAGTTACTAGTTTCTCTATTTAGACTAATCGTTGTTTGGGTTTTCCCCCCTCCCCCCAAAATCTTCAGTGGAATTACTCGATGCATCTTTCAGGTAACACTTTAGAAAGAACTCCAAATAAGAGAATTTAAGCTTATGTTTTCCAAAAGAGAGGGTTCTGTGTCAGACGTCTCTGGAAGTTTTCATACCTAGAAAAATAAAAAAAACAACCAAAAAATAACAGCTGTTGCATATAAAATTGTATTTTTAAAAAATGGATATAGACAATGCATAGATAAATAATTTAGTCTATGCAGAGAACAGGATAAATTACTTCACACCAGGAAATTAGTAAATCCAAAATAATTTGCATATCTACAATATTTGCAGTTAAACGTGTATTTCAACAAGGTGAATTTCAAAGCAGTATCCCAGAGGAGACTCATTCAAGCTTAGTAAAGTTGTGAGTTAATTTAGATTGGATATGAGGAAAATTTTCTTCACTGAATGGGTTGTCAAGCACTGGAAGTGGTGGAGTCACCGTCCTTGGCAGTGTTTAAAGGCATGTGGACATGTTTTATTGGCCCTGGGTTAGTGGTGCACTTGGCAGCAGGAGGTGAATGGTTGGACTCCATCTTAAAGGTCTGTTCTAACCTAAACAATTCTATGAAATATAAGTGGCTGTTTTATGCATAACATTTTTTGGGCTAGGAAATCAAAGTCTGGGCAAGTAGAAGTATGAATCTGAGGCTGGATGGTAATTTTTTAGTAAAATCAAATGAGGAAATGCAATTCTCTAACACCTAATGCAAACATGTATGCACATATGCTGTCCTAATTTCACTTTCCATGACTCACAAAACCAAGCAAACCATAAACAAACTGAGCATCAGAATTCACTCTTGACATACAGAGAAGAAATAGGCAAAATATACAATTTCTGTGCCTTTCTAAAAGAAAAAGAAAAAACAGAGATGCCTATAGGCTTTGAGCCACAAAAGTTAAAACCTCCACTTTTAATCCTCACAAACCCAAAATGTAAGGAATCAAAAGGTACTGCCAATGAAACAAAGGAAACAACAAAATGTTCTCCTACACCTCATAGTTCAGAGCCCAACTGAAATGAGAAAAGACTCTGAAGGGTTTTTAACCAATTCAGCCTCACCAGAGATCCTACCAACATAAGTTCATGGAGTTTGTAGTTAGCTTCTAATCAGACGGCATCTGCATCAAATTACACTCCCAAACAAAACATGGCTCACATTAACTGCTTACATATTCATGAGATCTGTACTAATGATAAAACTGTACTCAACTAGCCTCAAATACTGATTTTAAAAGGGCTTAGGTTAATACTGCAGAGGCTAAATAAATAAGGCCAAACTGATAGGAAAGACATTTTCAGATAAGCTAAAGGATTGTCAGCAGTTCACAATTTATCTCCAGACTACACAGGCTATCCCCAGACAGTTATTAAAGCAGTCCCTGGAAAACAACTCTCAGAGGGACTTGTGTATTTACACTCAATGATCTTGGCTGACAGAACCAGGTCAACTAGTAACATGATTTCATCACCTCTCACATTTTCTTAAGTAAGGCAACTGTGCTGGAACTATGTCTAGGAAAGACCAAATAAAACAAATAACAGCACAAATTGACAAGTGTCTGTGTGCTCTGTTTCCCACAAGTCCAGAGCATTTGCATTATCAGCAACACAGTGCAAATCCATGTATGTCAAAGGCAGCTTTTTTAGAACCAAAACAGTTTCACTGGTTGCACAGCACCTCTCTAACAAACAAACAAAAAAAGCTGACAAATAAATATAAAAACAGTGGGCAGGACCTCTCTATACTAGAAATAAACAACAAGAACAATTTTAAACACTTTTGCATCATCTCACTGAATAGTATGACAATAGTTCAGTGCTTAGAAATGATGGTCTAATGCCTAGAAAAAAGAACATTAGTTACTACAGATCATTGCCATTACCATTTCAGAACTACATTTGCAGGAATGAAAGCTTCAGAAGGATTTGGGGTCATCTGTGCCTGAGTAACAGCAAACGAGGAAGCAAAGTTATAGAAGTTATCCAACATCTTCTGAGTGAACTGAAAAAAAAGAAGAGAGATTTTAAGGAAGTTCTTTCTTCAATTTGAATTTTTGTGCAAAAGTTTAACAGATATGCAGCTCCTACATGAAGTAATTTTAGCATTGTCATCTAAAACACAGTGGGAAAGTGGATACAGTAGGTCCAGAGACAATGATCAGAACATCCTAAGCTTCAGTCTTGCCCTCAGATCCATCTGGCAACCAGAAATCATTTTAAGAATCTTTACTTGCCCCTCTCCCTGCTCAATTTCATCCAACTGGACAAACAGCTTTGGGAAGAACATTTTCTGTTTGTGACAAAGAAGTGATGCAGTGACAAGAGCTGTCCCTCTCCTCCAAATTACATCATCAGAAGAACTCCAGACTGGGCCAAAGCTGCCATTCCAGCTCCCAGAAAAACACTTGTTAAACCTTTGGAAAAGTCTGCAATGTGTCTGGTTACAACCCATCAGACTCCAGTGACAGGGCAATTTCCTTTAGCATTCCCCACAGAAGGGCTGCTGTCCTGGCATCTTTCACTACAAGGTCTTATGGGGAAGACACCTAAAGGATGCACAGGGCAGTCCTAAACTGTAGGACTAAGAAAGCAGAAGAGTGAAAGAGAGACCAAGAAATAGCAAGCCCTGTGTGCAGAGGATGAGGTTGTAAGACATTCCCAGCCAGTCTACAAATATACAAGTCTGCAGTACCTCCTTATTTCCCCTATTCTGTTTTTTTAAAAAAAAGTTACGCCTTGTTTTGATGGGAGAACAAGCAATTTTCATATAGAAAATTTCACAGACAGTGAAATGATGCAGGAAAACAGAGCCTGAGTTAATAAACGCAGTCTTATGCTCTCCTCTGACAAAAGGAGCAGAAGAACCCTACCCTCAGTCTCGCCCCACTCACATGCAGAACTCTACGGTTTTGTCCTATTTCTTTTTTATATATAACTTTATATACATAAAAAGACATATTCAATCATAAATTTTCATAAAACTTACTAAAAATGTAATAGGAGATCAACTCCTTAACGGAGGGTAGCAACAGATGATTTTGCGATTAAAAAAATACTTTTATTGCTATAATGTAGCAGTTCCAAAGAGCTGATGACAAATGTTACATGAAAGCCGATAGTTATTCACAAATATGCTCCCAGTCATATATGCCCTTCCTCTGCAATCTACTCCCTCAAAGGTTTCCTTCAACTTTGACCTCACACATTTTCTCTGTAGGAGTAAGTAGTACTTCAGCCTTTGGGTCAACTGCATTCCTGAAGGCAATTACAATTTCAGTTAAGTTAAATGCTCAGTTAGATGCTGCTCTTTTTTAAGAGAAAAATTTACTTGACTGAAAATAACATTTGTAAAAATGTTATGCAATCATGAGGTGTTTGGTTTTTTTTTTTTCTTTAAATACTACTGCCAGAAAAATCGGTAAGCCACCTTGCAAATGACCTGACGTGGCATGTTATTCCACATAACTTAACTACTGCTATAATAAAAATTGGTGGAATCAGAAATATTATTTAGGTGTCCTTTGCCCCTAACAACTCGAGAAAAGCCCAACTAACTCTACTATACAAAAATAGCTGTTGGTCAACTCCTAGTTAGGGTAACTTCCTCCAAGAGACACTACAATGTGTATAAACTGCCAAAGAACATCAGCCACAGTATCAAGATTACTGTACAATTACCAGTCTCCCTCAGCAAGCACCTGGAAGGAAAGTGAGAATGTAAAAAAGGCCTGATGAAAAGCCTCACCAGCTGCTGAAATGTTAAAAGAAAATGCCAGAGCCACCAGTGTTAGGGAAATCAAGACCCACCATGTAGGTCTAGCTTGCCTTGGACTGCTGTTAGACTGCCAACTAACTGCAAGAGCTGGGTGAGGACTTCCAGAGGTTCAAACTAACGGACAGTCTGGGTTAAAAAATGGCACATATTGTAGCCCAAGGCCTGTTCCACAGCGAGAGCACTGGGGGGGGGGGGGGGGGGTTCTTTCTGTGGGAAAGGGCATAATTCTGTAGTTCTGCAGAGCTACATCAGAAAGATTTCTCCAGGAAAACTGGTACACCTGAATATCTATCTGCATCCATGCCCACGTCTGCCTTAACTTGTGAGTAATTTCTGACCATTCCTGCAAGTCTATGTACTGAAGTTTCAGCACATACAAATCACCAAATATCCACTCTCTCACATGTGTTTAGTCATAGCTGCTCCTATAAGAAGTATCATAAATAATTTTACAGCAGCGTGACACTGACACAAGTGAATCTCTTGGCCTCATGCCACTAAGCATGCAAATTCCAGTCTTTTACAAGAGACAGTTTTTCAGTGTGAGAAAAAGCAATTTCACAGTATCAAAGCATCCAACCAAATTATTTGACAATTATTAGGTTGGTTACAGTCCTGCTGCCACCCCCAGAAGCGTCCCCTACCCACTCCCCAATTAGTTCTTCAGAGGCTCAATTCTTGAGACTTCCACAGAACACAGAATTTCTGAAAATGGAATGTCCAGGCTACCTCTGTGAATGAATCTACTGATGACACAGCAGCACTTGCAACAGGAGTCTGCTGGGCCAGGTTCTCCAGCAGTTCCACTGAGATTCCAATCTGAGCCACTGTTGGCGTCTGTGGGAGGTTCATGGCACCAAAGGGATGTTGACTTCCCTTCCCTGAAAGCACCACGAACAGCACACGTTAGGTTTGGCACACATGTAAAGGCTGTGTAACTTAAACCACCGTGTTTCTCCTGTAGAAGGTATTCCCCAGCTCCCACCAGAGGGCTCTCCCAATCTCAGGAAATACAGAAAAACCACAGTCCAAGCACAGGCACAAGTACACACAAGCTCAACAGATGGGACAATGTGATTTGTTCATTCAAAAAGCACAACAGATCATAAGGAAATTTCTAAAAAACAGAAAAACATGACTTTAAAGCTCCCTATGAAGTAAATGGATTCAAAAGGGAATGCCATCAGTGACCGAAAGACAGCAAAACATTTTTCTACAGGAACCAAGCTTTTAATTCACATTTTGGCAACTGCAGATAAACAGGAAACACGCAGCACTACTGCAGTTGTTTCATTCACTCATTAAAGCCAGGTTCTAGTGAACCCCTTTGTGCTCTGAAAAAGTAGAGAACACTAGCTTACAATCCCTCTGACCCAGGGAGGGCTGGGCAGCCCCAGGCCTCATCTGAACTGCTAAAACCCACCAAAAGCAGCAAAGGTCAAAGAAATAGTCATGGAACAGAAAGGCCTCTGACTTTGCAAGTGCCACAAAGAAAACAAGGAACCACCCCCAAACTGCATGCCACTCACACAGGCATTATCCCAGCCCTCTGCCCTCACTTCTGACCTTTCTTAACCCATACTTTCATTCTCAGCTTCAGCCAAGTTCTCTGCAAGCAAGGACAGACACTCAGAGTCACTTAAAACATGTACTCTTCTGTCAGCATCTCTAAAGGAAAATGCAGGAAAAGATCTGTGGGAATACAATGCTATCAGTAAACAAACACTGATACTGCACCTGTGTTTGTGGGAACACAAGAGTCAAGTACCCTCTTAACACAGAGGCAATGTTTCAGCAGCACTCTCTGGTCTCTTACTAGCAGGAGAAAGCAAAGCTAATCAAGAGCTGTCCTACAGACCAGCCAGCACTATCTTGAGCTGCAAAAAAGGCTAATGGAGATCAAAAGCACCGTCTGACTTTGTCAAAAACACAGCCAGCAAAAACAGTGTGACAAGTTGAACTGAGATGAAGACTGAAGACCTCAGGAACTTGACCATTCCTCTGCAGAGACACAAGGCACAGAGAAGCAAAGAGCCAACCCCTATGGAAAGTACAATCACAAACTCAGCACCCAAGTGCTACTCCTCACTCCAGATCCTACAACTGCAATACAGTGCTACCTTACAAGTAAAGCGCTCCTATTAAAATGTTACTTTAACATGAGGTAAGTGAGAAGAGAATGCTATTTCGAACCTCTTCTGAGAAACATCATTGCTGTATGATCTCAGCATTTGCTGTTGACAGATGCTTGCTTGATACAAGCTGTCAGAAACCAAATATCAAGTTCATCATTAAAAAAATCTCAATAGCAACAGACCTGGTACAAGTTTTGCATCTTGTAGTATCTTCACTTGAAAAGCTGACATTACAATAAAATATAACATCCTCAAACAACAGCCTCTGTTCCTGTGTACGATTACTTTAGACAGTTATGATCCAAACAATAAAACAGATCCATTCCATTCATTTTGCATGAACTCCCACGGAACCATGGACTTGGAAAGATGTTTGCCTAAAAGCGTGAAATAAAAGCATCCATTGCCATCCTTACACCAGGAGAAATACACTCCGCATTTTCCATACTTGGCTCTTGCAATTAGCATTCCAAACCTTACGAATGCAGAGAATATTAATCAGTACTCAAGTACAAGCTCAGGTTTTTGCATTCAGACCCTACGCTATCCAACACATTACATCACAGCAGAGCAACTGCTATCAGAAAATTATTCTTCCACCCGTTTCTTCCCCTTCTTTGAACCCTTAATTCAATGATTAAGCCTTCATTACCTTTCAGCCCAATCACGACGAGACCCTTACCCATGTGTAGGCCTCAAATGCAGACATCATATTAGAGCATAACCAGCACCATAGCAGGAAAGTCTGTCATGGAAAAGGCTATCCTTTAACTCTTATCCCACTTGTGAACATATTTCCAGTAATGGTGCAAAATACAAGTCCAAAGTTTGTTTTCTATTTCTACCACACCTTCAGGCACAACTGAAAAGCAAAAAGCCTTACAATTCCAAGGCAGGGAGCATTGCTAAGCCTCTTCTTTACACACAAAGAAATGAAACTTTGCTACAACCACTGCTTCCCAGGGAGCTGACAGGGACACATCTTTGGTCCTCTCAACAAGGTATTAAACCCAAAATGCTGAGTTCAAGTATCAGTAATGTTTCTCAATGATTCCAGCTCTCTGCTACTTAGTCTTCTCCATCTTAAAATTGTTTATGGCCATGGAAACAGACTGTGTAGCTTAGTCCACAGTCAGAGCTAAGCTGCAGACAACAATGGGAATGGCAGAGGTCTCTGCTGCTCAAATCAAGCACAGCAGTGCCTGCAAATGTGTTCAACTATGTCACTGAGTTCTTCCTTGAGAGAAGCCCTTACTGGGAAATTATGGCTAATCATGCAAAATGCATTTTCTTCCAAAGCCGTCCGAGAACACACACCAGTGAATCTTTCAAGCATGAGAAACATATGCCAAAGCACTGGTGATACACTTTACTGTTGCACTAACCACATATCTTTGGGATACACAAAACCACATCCCCTCAAACCCTTCCTGCAGTTGCTCCCTCTTCTGAAGAAAGCCCAAATTCCTGAGGGATGTGTAGATCAGAATTCATTTTGCTCTGCACCTTGAGAGCCCTTATCTCATACTATACTGCCACATCCAGGACCGACTCGAAAGAAAGCAAGCCATGTTATGAATGAATACATTTTAGCAGAGCAACCTCACCACTTAATTAAACAGAGATTTAAGTTAAAGATGTAGACTACACCCAAGCCTACAAAAGATGTGTACTATTTTATCACTCTAACACTTTAAGTTGCTTGACTGATATATCTGTCCCTTTCATGTGACAAAGGTGTGCCACTGGAATGTGCCATCGTTTTTATAATGCACACAGCAAACCTCTCATGTATTTAGGAAAAAACACACACAGACACACACAGACACACACAAATATAGACCCCCCCCTACTCAATGTGCCAAAAGAACTAAAACATTTGGAAAGCTGCTTTCCAATGAGAACATCCTCTATTGGATAATCCTGTAGTGCAACTGCCCCTGGCTGGGTTGTGCCAGCTGTCAGAAATCACTGCCAGGCTCTACTCCCTGCAAAACCTGTCTGCGCTACAAAGAACACAGCTGCTTAACAGAGGAAGCTGAAAGAAAATGCTGCTGGCATGTCTAGACAAACACCTAAAAACGTGGTAGGAAAGCTACAGGATCATTTTTCCTCAGGTTCTCTATGCAGAAGCACATAAACATGTCAGGTCTGCTTAAAAGCATTTCCAGGCTAACACCACACACAAGAGAAGACAAGAAAGAAATTTCACAAGGAACAGTAACACACAGACAGACTTCCATGAAGCTGACAGGCTGCTTCTAGTACATCTGCTCAAAACTATCTGAAAACACAGAATGTGATGCCCTTTTAAGTAGATTTTCGTTCAAAGCAACCTTCACGCATTTATCCCTTACGCATTCAGGAACACATCTGTTTCACCCATTGCTATGTTCTATCAGTCTTACCAGATTTCAGACCAGAAATTTTGAAGATGGCACTTGGCTTCTCATTAGTGACAAACCCCAGCAGCTGCCACACTGCCATCCCGCTCTGGTCTGGGTAACAAAAATAGACAGATCCTCCCATTCCATCTGGAAATGGTATAGTTCCCAGCATGAAGACCACTACATGGTTGATGTTTTCATAGTCTGGTAAATCAAATACAAATTTGTCTTCAGCCACTTGTTGGGGTGCAGCTTGTACCTAAAGAGAACAAAACCTTTATTAGTATTAACATGTTTTTCATCTTCAGCTGTAACTGTGAATTTCCTTTTACAGAAATACACCTAAAGTGGTACATAACAAAAAGTGAGGAACGTACTAGCCTAAAGAGCAAATAGCCAGATAAAAGTCAAACACAGCAGAAGAACAACTGCAAAAAATATTACCAGAAAGACACAACAGTCTTGTTCTACCTGCACTGAACACATATCCCACCCGGGACTACAGGATCAGAATACCTTCGCTCCCCATGTGCGTAGGAGGAAAATAGGGTGCAGAAGAGGTTGCCAAGTCACTAAGAAGTGGCTGTTGACCACCTGGCTGGCACAACCCCAGGATCATGGAAACCTGTTCACATAGGAAATACAGTAGACCTCGAGAAAGGCAGCAGAAGGATGGCTGAATGCCAGAGCAAAAGCTACCCTCCTCTTTACTCAAGATGCCACATCCTTGCAGCCAAGGCACAATCTAGCCTTAAAAAGCTTCTTTTAAGCTCCCAGCTTGTCTCTGAGGAGACAACATTGACAGGGGGATGGCAAGCGCCTCCCGGCAAGGACGCTCTACGCGGCAGCTGCCTGTGGGGACGCGGGGCAGGAGCCAGCCGAGCGCCGGGCAGGCGGGGGCCCCTGCCTGGGGCCCGGGGGGGCGAAGGGCCCTGCGGCAGCTCCAGCCCGCCCCCGAGCGGGTTGAGGGCCCCGCCCGGGCCCGGGCAGCGCTCACCAGCCTGCCCGCCACCAGGCAGCCGAACATGGCGGCGGCCGGCGAACCCCCTCAGACGCCTCGCTGCTCCCGAGCCTCCATGAGCGCCGTCCCCGGAAAGTCAACACGCCCCGCTCACCCCGGCGCCGTGGAGTCACTTCCGCGGCGCCGCCACCACGGACTACAACTCCCGCCGTGCAAACCGCGGCCGCGCACAGGTGGTGGGGGCGGGCCGGGGTGGAGCATGACGGGAGATGTAGTTCTTTCGCGTCAGAGCGCTAATGTGCGTGATGGCACAGCCCCGGGCCCGCCCCGCCGCGGCCCCGGCGGCTGTGGGCGGGAGGGCTCTTAGCAAAGGTGCCACAGAGTCCTTTGCCCTTGTGTTTTAGTTAGGCTGAATTACAATAGATGCATAATAATGCCATCTAGACACGGGATGAAATCAAGCAGACAACCGAGGAAGAAAAATGAACAGGGAGATAAAAAGAAGCAGCTAATCTGTTAATAGATAAAGGTTCCCCTCAGCTGAAGACACAAAGATTGTTTTTCAGTCTCTGTTTACAGGGCAGTTCTCTTGCAAGTTAGTGAAATATAAACTGCATCCGTGTTCTTTCGGCTGAGGGAAGTGCCAGTGCTTCATTGCTTGTGGCCTCCTGGGTGTCGGAGCACACCTGGGCTGGCTGGGCCAGATGGAAACGAACCTCTCCTCACTTCGACTGGGAACAATGCACTTTCTATAGAAGCCATTCTTTTAAATCTTGTTCTGTTTTGTCTTTTGGTGTTGTGCAAACAGCAAAAATTCATGCTTCAGTCTTAATTATACCTGTTTTAGTATTTCTGTCACAAATCTATATGAAACCTCTCACATTTTGGCAGTTGCAGATAAACAGGAAACACGCA